>JAPYYV010004506.1:0-25510 GCA_030522625.1 Copidosoma aretas
TTCTACGGAAAAATTTCTAACGAAAACGTATTTTTTAATTTTTTTTTGAACCACCTAATTTTTCTCCTAAAATTCAAAATTTGGAGGTCAACAAAAAAGTTCGAAATTTGTGACCGTTACTGACAGCGTAGATGTTGTTCAAAAAATCTGAAAAAATTACAGTATTGTTTTCTTACAGATTACTACTGATCCCTAAAGTTTGGAAGTAAAAATTTTTTTTTGTCTCCGTTCACGTGAAATGCCCCATATATAGGTATCCTAACGCATGCAAAACAGTTGCCGGCGCTGCCACATGCTCGCTTCCCCCTCACTGCACTCTCTGCATTTCCCCTCTGACTGTAATGAATGTCTGTAAGTACTTAACTCATAGAAAAATTGTTTAATTTGAGGGGTATGCTTATACGTTACATGCTGCAGTAACTTTTTTTGTGTGTAAATAGCTCCTTATGATTTTCGAAGAATCATATTTACATTCTTTATTAAAAAATTGAGTAAAACATAAATTATTGACTTTAAAAATCATTCAAGATTTTACAAATTTAGTGTTCATCGTTGTACACTATTTAGGGCACACGCCGACACAATAAAAAAAGAGATGACGTATTTCACAGCACGAATATAAACATACATATACACGTATACAAATAGTAATGGTCCATTATTTAATCTCTGCACGATGATATAATTATTCAGTGCAATATACATTCATTCACATGTTTCACGACGAAGTGAGAAGCATCGATTGTATACAACAACAAGGAGCTAGTATAGTTTGCTGTATATACTCGGCTATACCTACCACGACAGTATGCTGCCACGGAAAACGCAGTACGGCAGCGTGGGGAGCAACGTAGTAAGTAGGGATAGCCAAGCTCTGTTTGCTCCCGGGCCATACAACGATTGTATGGAGCTCGAGCAAATGCGGTACGGCACGTTGTAGTACTACGTTAGATCACAGGCGGAGCAACTGTAGTATACATGCACGCTGCGCTTGCCTGCGGGCGGCCAAGCTGGTGTTGGGCAACTCGTCGGTGTACCTATATTAAAAGTTTTATCAAGGTAATCTTGAAAATCGTGTTACATGGATGGATTTTGTAGAGGATTTATAGCCTCTTAGCAATCAAGTGCGATATCCAGGTATAAGTGCACTCTAAAGATGATGTCTAGGTTAAGTGCTGCAGGAAGGTAGACTTTTCAACTTTCCTGATATGCAATCGTCTAATATTTTGTCCTGGGAAAAAGTCAAATAGGCTGATAAACGGAGGCCTGAAGTCTCCCTGAGAATTGTTCGGTTGCATTTTGCATTTTTTAACGTAATCGACCCCGCTGATTACGGAAAAAATAATAAAAATTTTTGCAGCGGACTTTTTGCCAAAGATAAAGTTTTTTTGCAATTTTTTTTAAAAAACTCTGATTATTCAAGAAGGAGAATGCGTAGCGAAAAACGGCTGGCACCAATCGAAAGAGCACCAAAAACTGCATACGATAGCACTTTTTGTTTGATTTCGATGAGCGCAAAATCTCGAGAAAAAAGGCTCAAGATAACGTAATGTGCACATGCAAAACAGATGACGAGGGAGCGAGCGACGACGGCGGTGGCCATCAGCTGCTCCCCCCCGTCACGCCGCCGCCGCCAGCGGGTAAGAGAGAGCGTGCAGTATATATAGGTATAGAGAGTACATGATATGTAACATGTGTATATATGTGCACCGGCAGTAGAGAATCGAAGCAGACGTCGAAGCACTCCGAGCATAATTGCATTTTTTTTACATTAGCTCCTACTTATACTTGACTGGTGACTGCGTTTATCCTGTTTGTATTATGTGCAGTGTCGTTTCAATTTTGTGATCTCAATTATACAACTTCATTTCTAATAGTGATGAATATTCTATGCTGCTGTATTAATGTAGCCGTACTATGTGCAAGGTAAGACACGATTGTGATATTTGTCTGTTAAATTGAATGTGAATTATACGGTTAATGTGTGGTGGCTCTACGGTTGTTTTTGTGGTGAAAACATTTCACAGTACCCTTAACGTACATGTATTAATAAAAGAAATATATATATATTGATAAACCTAATTTGTGAGCACCGGACACGAGTTTTGTAGCTAAATAGAGCAACAAAGCCAATACATATTTAAATACTTATACATTCTGCTGTAACTGCATTTAAAATATCATCAGTGTACAAATGTATGCCTATCCTAATTATTTAATATCTGTTCACAGAATAGATTCGGTTAATCAGTGATAGTGATATTAAATCAGCGGCACACTCCCGGTTTGCCAGTTTACTGAAACTTCCTACTGACGTCACCGCAGAGGTACACATAAATGCAGTATTTGCATACATATTAAAATAATAACAGTACCAATTACGAGGTTCTAACGTGTTACATTGTTTGTAGGCTCATCAAAATGGAAGATCTTTCAGTGTGCAGTATTTGCGAACAGCCTTTACACAATTCGTCCGAGACCGTAGTTGCCGTTCGCGAAAAAGGTCTACAAACATTTATAGCTAAAAGCACCGCATTGCACGACGAAAAGTGGCAGGTTTGGGAAAAAGAAACATCCGTTTATTTTCATGAAAGGTGCAGGAAAAATTACGCAGCTCGAAAGATTCCGTCTCGCAAGCGAAAGATAAACGATTTGCCAAACACAGAAACGGGCATTGTGTTATCTTGTGCTACCAGCATAGCTGAACCTGTACATTGTAAATTCAGTTTTGAAGAGTTCTGCCTTTTTTGCGGAGAGATTCTTAATGCCAAAAAAAAAAAAGTTTGCAAGATTTCCAGCTTGCAATCTCTTCATCGGATTCTTGAGATTGCCACAATGGCAGAAGAAAGTCACCCTGATCTTATTCAGCGGCTCCAATTTCTTGTACAAAGAAAACAGGTCAGATCAGCTTACCACAAACCTTTTCATTTACGTTTCTTTTCCGAAGCTCTTACTGCGCCTTCGTCAAAACAATCTAGCTCGGATAAGACTATGCAGCTTGTTTTTAATTATATAGAGACTAGTAATAGGTTCAAATTCACATTAACAGAATTGCGATCAGCTATGGAAGGCCAGACAGTCAGCAATAAAGTTTTGATACACCAATTGAGACAAAAGTATAATTCAGAAATTTACGTTGCTGAGAGTACAGGAAAACAGCCTGTATTTTACTACAAAAGTTTCCGTATTGCTGACATTTGCAACGAGTGGTCGATGGGGGATAATGTCGGTGATGCTGATAAAAAACGGATTTTACAAGTAGCTGCTGAAATACTGCGCACAGAGATTTGTGACTCATCATTTGTTACTGACACGTACCCTCCCTCCAGTCAGTTTTTACGTGACATTTCGGATGACATCCCCGCCCTCCTGAAAACGTTTTTAAACGACTTGCTTATTCGCGATAACGTTTCGAATGATAATTTTATAAAACGCGACACCATTGCTCACTCTATTCTTTCTTTGCTTCAACCGCGGTCGTTTACATCCACTTTACAGTTGGCTGTTGCCACGTACGTACACAGAAAAACTGGATCTCGGTTAATTGTTGATCTACTCTCACGACTTGGTGTATCGTCATCGTACCATAATATTGAACTCTACGAGGCATCTGTAATTATGAATCCGCCAAAACTAACTACTGATGAGACGTTTGTCCAGTTTGTGTGGGACAACGCGGACCACAACGTTAATACAATCGATGGTCACGAAACATTCCACTGTTTGGGGGGGATCGAAATATACACGCCAGCATACTCGCTAAGTTATGACGGCGGTTCCGCAAAGTGTTCTAGTATGCCGCGTGCTTCCGAACTAGCAGCAAAAAATACCATTCCCGTTGTCCCTTATTGCAACGAATCGTCGAATAATTTAAAAGAAATTACTTTTGTGAACACGTCTTCTTTAAAACTGCTGTTTTCTACAGACATATCGCCATCATATTTGGGATATCTGTATGCACATTACTATGGTATTTCTGATTTTCCATCGTGGAAAGGTTACATGGAAAATATTTCCAGGGATGTTACGTACACCACATCTCAAATTGTATGCCTGCCGTTTATCACGGAGCCACCCTCAAAACTAACTACATTCAACACAGCATTGAAATATTCGGAATCGCAGACCGCAAAAGTACAGCAGAAAATGACCATTTTAACTTTCGACCAACCACTTTATATCAAAACTAGATCATTAGTCAGCGAAGAGGACAAAGTTCTCGTTTGATTAGGCGAATTTCATTTGACGATGTCATTTCTAGGGTCAATAGGTAACATCATGGACGGTTCGGGTATTGATGATTTATGGGCTACAGTATACGCTCCTGGATCCATACCCAAGATGCTGACTGGACATGCGTATGCAAGAGCCTTACGCGCTAATCTTCTGGCATACACGGCACTCGGGATGCTCATAATAAAAGAAGCAAACCCTTCCAGTGCTACGAAGCTGGATGTAGAGCAAATGTTTGATAGTTGGACCACCGAACATCCAGAAATCGGAGATTTTAATGCTAATTGGACGATGCTAAATTTGAGGGAAGATTTCGCGGCGCAAGTGGGTTCATTAAAAAACAGTGGGCCAACAACAAAATTATGGATACAGTATTTTGAGTGTATAAATATTCTTCTCGAGTTTCTGGAGGCCGAGCGTTTAGGTAATTGGCAGTTGTATCTGCAAAGCATAGAAAAAATGCTTCCCATATTTCATGCTGCTGAGCACTTTCAGTATGCAAAAAGTGCCCAAATATACCTTCAGGACTTAGCAAATTTACACATGAGAATGGATCCAATCGAGTTTGAAGCTTTTACGAAGGAGGGCTTTTTTTCTGTTCGACGTACTGATAAATCATTTGCTGGATTGTCGCCAGACTTAGTCATAGAACAGACGCTAAATCGACTTTTCGGCACATAATTAAAGCATGGACGTGGAGTAACAGCAAGTGTGTTGGCCAGATACTTTCAAGGTATGCCTGCTGCTATTGATATCATGGAAAGTTTAGAGGAATATTGCACGCTAAAATCTAATACGAGTGAGCAGCACATCGACTTAAGTGCAGGTCGTACTAAAAAAGACCGCGAAGATATCGCTAAATTCGTCTTTTGGTTAACAGAGCATGAGGTTTTTAAACAACGTAAAAATCTAGTGTCTCTTTCAACGGGTATTATTGGATCTAAATCGATAAACTGTCACATGGCATTTGAAAAAGGCGCCGAATCCATGCTCACTATGGTAGGAAAAACGGCCGACAGTGTTTCACTGACAAGACTAAATACCGTTAAGCCCTTATCCCAGCTCCATGACAATATAAATGTTGGGGGCCCGGTGCAAACGAATGAGACCAATCTATTATTTCAACGAGTGGCTGTGGTAGTCTTGCAAGATGAAGAAAAAGCTCGAGAAGCTTTAAGTTTTGAGCTTGCAACTTATCCACCTAGTTTATTTGACGATACTGGAGTCATGAGAAAATCTGTAAAGTCTGAGATATACAAGCTTTTTACTCCAGCTCCTAAGTATAAATTGCAACAACTGCAATTTCGCTACGTGCTTGATGGTGGCTGGCTCTTGCATTTTGTAACGTGGCCCCACAGTCAGACATTTGAACAGATTTTTGAGGTGTACTACACGTTTATCGTCAGAAATTACAAACAAAATGCTGTTGTTGTATTTGATGGCCCTAATAGCGAAATTATTGGTGTAAAATCTTACGAGAGATACCGTCGAAAGGAAAAAGTGGTAGCAGCAGATATTGAAATTAAACCGGAGCACTTGATAACTATTAACCAGCGAAAGTTTTTAGCGAATGTGGCCAACAAATTTAAATTCGTGCAGATTCTCGCTCAGTACCTTAATTCTAAGGGAATTCAGTCACAAATTGCCAACGAAGATGCTGACGTGCTGATAGTGACGACTGCAGTAAATATAGTAGAAAAATCTCCAGATCCAGTTGCAGTTGTTGGTAATGATGTAGATTTGCTTGTCATTGCAGTTGGTTTAATGAGAAGTACGGAGAACCTTTATATTTTAAAAAGAACTGGTGGAAAAGACAAAATTGTTCTATATGATGTCTGAGCTCAACAGAAGTTTAAAAATTTTATTTTGCTTGCCCACGCCTTTAGTGGTTTGGATAGTACAAGCGCATTCTTTGGTAAAGGAAAGAAGCAAATTTTTGGCATCCTTGAATCTGACCCCGATTTAACAAGTGCAATTACTCTATTTTACGAAACTAAAACGAGTATACGCGAAATATTTATGGGTGCAGAGAAACTGACTTTATTGTTGTATAAAACGAAGGGTATGTCGTCAACGAGCATTAATGAACTCCGCTATGAAATATTCAAGCCATCGATGGGAGCTATGCAGAAGAAGAATAATTTGTTGGCCACCATGCCCCCCACAGATGCAGCGCTACGGGAACATGCCATGAGGGTTTACTTTCAAGTGCAGCACTGGCTGGGCAATACCTTGAATCCAGAGGATTGGGGTTGGAGACGAACGTCTTTTATCCTTGTTCCAGTCATGAGTGAAAGACAAGCCGCTCCCGAGGATCTTATGAATGTGGTAAATTATGTTTGTCATTTAAATTTACAGTTAAGTTATCGTTACATCAATGAACTTTTGAATAGTTCTTACATAAACGTCTCAAAACAGTAACGACTAATTTGTTAATTTGTTTGCCTTATTAATAGTATTTTTATTACAGGTACATTGCCGTTGTCAAGGTCGCTGCAACACTGTGCGCTGCACGTCAAGAAAGCTGGTCTCACATGCACTGTTGCTTGTAGGCATTGCAATGGTCAAACTTGCGATAATGCAAGTAAGATGGGCAATGAAATTCCTACAGAGTTTGATGAAACGATCGGTAACGTTGAGTGCGTCGACGAGGTATCAGTTACACCCTGCATGGAAGAAATATATTGTAATTCGAATTTCCCCGCAGGTGACTTTATTGAAATAGAGTTTGATTTGTAATATAGTTCTAGTACTCGCTAAACTGTTGTGTACTGCTTTTTTTTTAAATTAGAGTAATACACGCTATTTGTATTCCCTGATTCAAGTTTTAATAAATAGCATTTTCGTAAAAAACGCTCTCCCAATATGTCACTACATATACCGACAAAACCTGCAGGTTTTGCTATTAATACCATCATGAAGAATAATGGAAATGCATGCTTCATCGAAAATCATATAGTTATGTCTACCAATACCTTTGTCGAGAATTAATTTTCAACTATTTATAAGAAAAAATGTTAGTAACTGAAAACAGCATCTCCTGCGATGGAACGTAGGGGATAATTATATTTCTATTGCTTTTTAAATCAATATAGATCAAACTTTACTTTGATTTACAGTTCAGCAAGAGCTGACGTAGAAATTAGGGGGTATACGCAAAAGGTCAGGTTACGTTGGGTTTGTTCCCTGATATTTAGCTGATAAGGCAATGGATTTAAAATCTGAACTTGAGCACACTGAGAGCATCTTCAACATTTGTTTTTACTTTTAACTTGCAATATATAAGTTCCTGCAAGTTTCAGGTTTTGCTGTAGATCAGACAGCAAGCGAAGCAATCATGACTTGTGCTTCTTTTTCAAAATTAAAGATTTTCAAACGAAAATTGCATATGACGTGGCATATTTTGTTATCAAGACTTGTTATCCACACCTGTCCATGTGTTCCAAGTGTCAATTAAGTCAAGATCACAAGATATGCCACGTCATATGGATTTTTCTTTTGAAAATCTATTATTTTGAAAAAAAGCACAAATTATGATTTCTTTGCTTGCTGTCTGATCTATATCAAAACTGAAACTTGCAGGAACTTATATATTGCAAGTTGAAAGTAAAAACAAATTTTGAAGATGCTCTCAGTGTACTCATATCCACATTTAAAATCCATTAAACTGTTTGATATGGTAAGCTTTTATTCATTACATTAAAATATTAAATAAATTTATTTATGACCTCTTGTTGAGGCCTTGATGAAAAAAGGTAACAAACGGCCCTATTTTTTTGCTCGACGTTATCACCTGCAAATCAGGACCTCATTCAGGCGGGGGCCGTATTCCGTAACTTTTTTTCAGTACATTAGCCCATGGTATAACACAGGTTCCCACGATAGAAAAAATTTACGGACTACCACTCCAAGGATAACCCGAGAAACAACACCATCATCAGGAAAGAGGAAGATGAGTTTGGAGATCCGCGTCGGCTGCTCAGCTGTCAAAAACCATTGCGCTATACCTGTACATCATGTTAATCTTTGTGCAGGTTCTATTGTACAGTTAATATACAGGTTCTACTGTCGTACACGTATTTTAAAACGACACTGCACATGAGATAAGTGCATTAAACAGGGTTCAACGCAGTTGGTAGCTGAAAAATACAAGGGACTGTAAAAAAATGCAATTATGCTCGGAGTGCTTCGACGTTTGCTTCGATTCTCTTCTGCCGGTGCACATATATATACATATTACATATCATGTACTCTCTATACCTATATATACTGCACGCTCTCTCTTACCCGCTGGCGGCGGCGGCGTGGCGGAGGGGGGGTGGGGAGCAGCTGATGGCCACCGCCGTCGCCGCTCTCTCCCTCATCATCTGTTTTGCATGTGCACATTAGGTTATCTTGAGCCTTTTTTCTCGAGATTTTGCACTCATCGAAATCAAACAAAAAGTGTTATTTTACGCAGTTTTTGATGCTCTTTTGATTGGTGCTAGCCGTTTTTCGCTACGTACTCTCCTTCTTGAATAATCGGAGTAAAAAAATTGCAAAAAAACGTTATCTTTGGCAAGAAGTCCGCTGCAAAAATTTTTATCATTTTTCCCGTAATCAGCGGGGTCGATTACGTTAGAAAATGCAAAATGCAACCGAACAATTTTCAGGGAGAGTTCAGGCCTTCGTTTATCAGCCTACAAAGAACTGTAACTTTTTGATGCGCATCACCTGGACATTTTTCGGCGAGCATTTATACCTGGGCATCGCACTTGATTACTGATAGGCTATAAATCTTCTAGGAAATAGTATCCATGTAACTCAATCTTTAAGAATTTCCTTGATAAAATTTGTAAGAATGAGATAGGATTTGACTAATTGTTTAGATACTTTCAATAACTAGAAAAAATAAAACGAATTTATATTGCTTCTTATGTGGACCAAAATAACTCCTACTGTATGTCATCCACTCTGGCCAAGTGGATAAGATGCTTGCCTGGTAATCTTGCGGCGCAAGGTCGAATCCTACCTTCGGCATTTTATTTTTCATTTTTATATTTATATTATTGCCGATACTTTTTAAATTACATGGTATAAGTTTTAATACATTGAAATAATTTTGAAATAATTTTTCTTGCTATAAATGAATTAATAATAAGATACGTTCCAAAATCGTTTCAGAAACGTTCCAAAAACGTTTCAGATACCTCCCTTTTACTAACCGAAGCGGACAAGAGAAGGGTTCAGAAACGTTTCAGAAACGTTCTCAGCTCTCTCAAGGAAACGACTCAATGTTTCGGAATTTACTTTTCTAAAACGTTTCAGAAACGTACAGTGCTAGGTGGGATAAGTGAACGTAATTTCGTTTCGAATCAAGCAAATGATATGTTTAATGCCAAAACAACACTTTACAGCAAATTGTTCGCAGTATCAGGAAATGGTAGGTAGTGATCGATGCCTTCAAGTAAGAATGCGGCTTAAGAAGGTTCGATACAATATTTCAGCGGGTTGGTAAAGCGGGGGCAGGGGTTAGAGAAGCACACGGCATTACCGACAGAGCATGACTTTTTTATGTGGGTATTGGTGGTAAATCACTATTATTACATAAAAAAATTTATTAGAGTAAAGTTCTTTAAATAATTGATACAAATTCCTTGAGAACGTCATACAAAGACGAGGTCTTTGCTGCTGTCGCTAAGATAGTGTATTGTAATACAAGTGCAGCAAGTTGCCGAATGCGCATGCGGTCGGTGTGTAGAGCACGAGCGCAGTGAGTGAGCCATTAAGGCCAATAGCGCGTTTGGCACGCCCCACGTGTGCCACACACTATTTTATATTAAAAGTGCATGGAATAATTCCGACCACACGGGGGTGTAGGTGGGTGGTGGGGAAGGGTAAGTGGGGCAGTGGCGGGGGAGGGGGGGTTCAGGGGGCCGCACAGTGTGGGAAAAGGCACTTTCTTCCGTGAATAAAATATTTCAAGAAGCAATCATTGAATCTAACTGATTCTTTTTTTAACGGTTAGTTAAAAGACTGCAGTTTATAGAAAAAGTGGTCGAAACACTTGCCACCATAGCAAAAGGTTCCAAAAGAGTCCTAACATAACCTTAAAACTGACACTGTCGTATTAAACGTTTATTAACTTCCTATTTTTGCTAAGAAATTCAACAAAAATAAATATACGAAGTATTAAGGATATCCTTGTCATAAGTCCATGCTTTATAGTGCAAAAAACAAAATAGTGGTATCAAGATGGCCGACAAAATCAAAATTGTATTGATAAAATTACGTAAATTAATAGAATTCGATAAACATTCATAGGTTTGATTCTGTTCCTAATCAGTAAGATCCGAAGATTGCTTCTCAAGACATTGTATTTATCGACATAAAAAGACATTTTAAGGTTAGTTTTGGGTTATATTCTTCCTCTAATAATGTTAGTTGATATTAAACGCAATACTTTGCACACTAAAGCTACCCTAAATTAGAAACAGAATCAAACCTATAAATGTTTATCGAATTCTTTTAAGTTTACATGATTTGCTCAATGAAATTTTGATTTTGTCAGCCATCTTCATTGCGCCATGTTTTTTTTGCACTTAGAAGCATCGACTTCTGACTAGTATATCCTAAATACTACGTATATTTATTTGTGCTCAATTTTTTAGCAAAAATAGCAAGTTATTAAACTTTAAATACGACAGTGTCAGTTTTTGGGTTAGGTCAGGACTATTTTGGAACCTTCTGCTATGGTGGTAAGTGTGAGGACCACTTTTTTCATGACTAACAGTCATTTTGCTTTCTGTTAACAAAGGAATTATTTAGATCCGATGATTACTTCTCAAGATATTGTATAAATCGTGATAAAAGACATTTTAAGGTAAGTTTTGGGTTATATTCTACCTATAATCATATGAGTTGATATTAAACGCAATAGTTTGCATACTAAAAGTACCCTGGATTAGAAACATAATATAACCCATAAATGTTGATTCCACCATTTTGTTTTTTGCACTGCAAAGCATAGACTTGTGACAAGCATATCCTAAATACTATGTATATTTAATATTGTTGAATTTCTTGGCAAACATAGAAAGTTATTAAACTTTTAATATGACAGTGTCAAATTTGGGGTTAGGATAGGACTGTTTTGCAACCTTCTGCTATGGTGGCAAGTGTTTGTACCACTTTTTCCATAAACTACAGTCCTTTAGCTGTCCATTAAAAATAGTAAATTTTCTTACAAGGAGGGGAAACGGAACTTTCGCACGAATGTGATATGACGCCTCGAGCCGTAGCCAAGAGGGCGTATACAGTCACTTTCGTGAGGGTGTTTCATTCCACAATGACTATCATAATATCAGCATCACTAACGTAAGGTACGGGAAAAATATTATTCTACGCATCCTAACCGCTACGGACTCGATGCGATACAGGTCACCATCGCCGAGTGCAGCCAAGGCTCCCAGATTGTTGGGACTTCAGCATTGTAAGTATAAATGGCGCATGCGCTAAAGTTCCGACAATCTGGGAGCACTAAGAGCTAGTGCAGCCAAGTACAGAAATTAGCCTACTTTGCCGCACGCCAGCTGACTTTGACGCACTTTGTACACATTTATCTACCTTATTGACATGGACTGCGTGCGCATTAAGGCCTAGTTTATGTATGTGTACTATAAATTTAGTCGTATACTTCATCAATGAACGGAACAATCGCCTACAATGATAAGCTTTCATCAACTAAGTATAAATTTGCTTTCCTGCTATTAGTTTTTTGAACAATGCTTCTAAAGCTCCGAAATTCGTAATTTTTAGGTAGGATTTTTGTAAATTTTGCTGTGATTCGCTCAAGGTGCTATGGCTAGAGAGCAACTAAACCTCTAAGCTCGTATGCAAAAATAAATCTTGTCCCTTTGTCATAAATTGACGCTTTGGAAAATGGTAACAAAATTCAACAATGAATTACAATCGACTCAAATAAGACAACGTCCTAAATTTACTTAGTAAACAAAGAATTTATTACACCAGAAAGTTTATACAGTGAATCTTCGTAACTAGTGTAAGGAAAAAATCGTGACACGAGAACAACTCAATGGGCGGAAAAAATCAAACTAATTTCAACTTAATTTTAATGAGAGAATTTTCTTTTGAAACTGTGACTACTGACTCGATTTGATGTGCGAACATGTGTTTTTAAATAAGAAGAACATTGAAACGATACTTAAGACTTGTAAGGCCTGGACAGACGCTGGCGATCTCGGGCAATACGAGGTAAGATGGCTGCAATGAGCTGAGTCGAACGAAGCGGCAAAACGCTGGCAGTTTGCTGACTCTGGAAGAAACGAACCGTTCGAAGAAGGTCATAAGAGCACGAGTGTAGTAGTCTCCTGACAATCAATACAAGGGGAACTAAAGTTCCGCCATGTCGCGAGCTACGCGGGCCTCTGTCCGGACTGACACGTATGACTTAACGTGAACAATTTTATTCCGTTAATTGCCCCTACAATATTTTCAACTATTGTCATCTTTTTTTTTAAGTTATACTTCTGTAGGCGCGTGATGCAGGGGAGTAAATCAATGATTTAAAACTTTTCTCTTTCTCCCTGAATGTGAAACGAAAGTGAGTTTTAATTAAATTCTTTGAGAAAAAAAAACACTTTCTAACTCACGACTTCTTGTATACGAGTCGAATACCGTATAGACTTAAGGATGGTCGGGAGTATCATTGCTGAGGGGTGAGGAAAGGGGCGTCCCCGGCCCTGCCCCGCGCAACACTACCCCCCTTACCGCGTACCTCCTCCCGCAGCCTATGAACTCGATATTTCGTTCACGTTTTGCATTGATTTACTTTGGAATGCGCCATAACGTGGCTCGAAATTTTACTCACCGATTCTAAGAATAACAATTTATGAACAGATATGTATTTTTTTCATATCCTTGCATTTTTAAAAGTTTTTTGTCTATGTCAAAGGTTGATTTGAGGTTAAGTCCCATAAAACCGTATGTTAAAAGATCAACTTGGAAATTAATTTATTTCAAAAAATGACCCATAAAAATAATAAAAAAATTCATGGGGATTCAGGACACTTTAAAGAACAAATTCAGAAAGTTTTATAGTGATCTCTGCATTTTCATACAACTCCCGACCATCCTTAACCACGAGCTATTTCTTCGAGCTTTTACAACTTCCTCCTACGTTGCGGTCCGTATCATACTTTTAATTTAAATATTTATTTATTTTTTATCAATAAATTTATATAAAGCTTTGTTTATTTATACTAATAAACTGTTGAACAATTAGTTTATTAATTTTATTAATACTTTTAAAAAATAAATTTTAGTTGCAGCTTTATGTATGTTCTCATTCCTTTCATATTAATGATTTGTTAATTTTGAGACAAATACATAATTATTTATTCAATTCAACATTTTTTCCAATCATTGTTTTTTTTTACCAGTGTTTTACACTGTTTTAATTTTTTTTAATATTTGCTTATTTATTCGAGGTTCTATGAATAATTTATTTCATTTTCATTGCGTCTTATTCTTCCAAAATTTTTTCATTCGTTAGCAGGGTGATTTTTGAGTTACTTAACATTGAAGCCATAATACTAGATGTTTATAATCCTGATTTTATGCGATATAAATGCTTACAATTTTTATTTACTGAACATTAATATATTTTTTTAAACTACAACCAATTACAAAATATCTTCATTTCAACAATAATTGCATCACCCTCGATACATAGCTGGGGGTTACCTAAAATATCTTTTTATAAAAGGTAAATGTCTGATTCCGCCGAAACAGGCTCAAAATTTCTTCAAAAGTGGATTTAAAAAATGTACTTGAAAAATCTTATTTTCTAGCGATTCTACCTTACTATCCACAACAAATATACAAATCGATTCTACTAAAATTTTTTTTTGATCAAAAGATGTGCGTCATTTTGTTAAAGTCAATTTTAGTCAATTTTTGAAAAAACGTAGATATTTTTCGTACGTGTAGGAAAGCTGCTTGTATAGTTCAGGTGTTAATGATATAATGTGCTATTATTGCATATGTCGATGGGTGAATAATACCCTACAGTTTTTACGTGTGTACCCGCAGGTTATCAGCCACAACCATATATTTTTTTTCAGCCTAAATTGTGGAATATAGATAAATGAAAGAGCCATATTGAATGTGGGTGGAGGAAAATCAGCAATAATTCATTCCACGCAACTACGCCATCAAGTGTTTTACCAGTGACTTTCTGAATATCATGCTCTGTTCATGCGCCAAAGACTGCCAGACTAAAACTTGGTTCTGTAGAACAATAGGAATCAAGTACTATCTCAAAACGACGTTTAAATCTTTTTAGATACTGTAGAAGTTGTCAAAGTCGAGTATGTACCTATTGCTTTTAAAACAGTAGAGAGTGATCAAGAAAGAGAAATGGAAGTGTTTGATCGAAAACCTGATATCAAGCTCCCTTAAAAAAGGGCTAGAGTAACGTTTAATTATTTTTGCTGATAAAATATAATTTCTCTAGTTCATACATAACCTGTGAAACAAAAAAATTTGGTATCACAAAACGATTATTTGGAAAAATTTGAAACGATTTTCCTTGTTAAAAGCGTCAGAACTAGACTATTTAGTAAAACGTATGAAACAATAATGTTGTATATTTTTACGATCTGCAACTTTTTTATTCAACACTTCGTTCTTAAATGTCAATTTCTTCTTGTTATGGGTGAAAAGCGGTTTTCGAAGTTATTTTCAGTTATTTTTGCAATCTAGGGCATCTAATTGACTTCCTAAAGAAAAGTCTACTGCAGACGGAAGTGATATTTCATTGAGATCTACAATTTTTTTTCAGAACACCCTAGCTTAAAATGTTAATTTGCAAAGTTACAAGGAAAAAAAAATTTTTTCCCGGAAGCTCTATTGTAATATTGCTAGGAATTTTTTCTCCTTCGACGAAACTTCTCCAATTTTGAATTGTTACGTTTTATAATTAAGACGAAGATTTCTACCGAATTTGAGAATAATTAGATGAAAATTACTTGAGTAAGGCTGGAAACTTGATTACTTACACACAGGGTTAATTACATACAATGTAATTACATACGATTAAACTCATATAAGGATCAAAATATGTTTTATGTACCAAATAATCATATTATAGATCATAAAACTTTTTGCTCTAGTGAAAATATAAGGCACTCCTGTAAAGCAATCGTGCCTAAAAAAGGGACCTTTGACTTAATTCATGACTTGAAAATGCTAAGATTGCGTTAAGAATGGCTGTTTTTCTGTTTATAAATATAATAAAATTATTGAATAACTATTTTGGTAACCAAAAAATCTTTTTCTTGTTGTTCTGCCCAAAATATTGAAAAAACATTTTTGACCATTTTCTCTAAAGTAAATAGTTTTTGAATAAGAAATTAATAAAACTTTGAACGCATTTGAAACCTTACAAATTCGTAATTTATGAGCCTTCAACTTTGAAAAAAAACAGGTGAAGGGTATTTACTCAATGTTATTAACCGCACAACCAGAAAACAATTTTTTGGCAAAAAAACTGATAATTTATCAATTTTTTAATTTTTCTTGAGCAGAAAAACAGCCATCTTTAACGCAATCTTGGCATTTTGAAGTCATTAATCAAGCAAATGTCCTTTTTTTTAGTCTAAAAATATAATTCTTATAAGGATGCAGTGAATTCATCCCAAATTATAAAGAAAAAATGACGGATGTTGAGAAAAAAACTCAAAAATTGTAAAAAATGCCGAAAAAAGACATTTTTCTGATGAAATATCAAATTCTTAAGATACTTATAAATTGGGAAAATTTGTTTTTGATCATTATAATTATAATTGTATATGATATTCAACCTTAAAGGTTTTGGAAGGCAGTGCAGCGACGTAATGTTTCTCTTTAGAGTCATTTAAAGTTAAAAATAAGAAAAAAGCAAAAATTTGGGATAACTAAATTTCTCGGTGTGGTTGGAAGTGGAAAATATGTTGACCGATAGATCATATTATTACGCAAATAATTCCTTTTAGCTGATACCAACTTTAGAGAATGTTATACAAGGGTTTTCAGAATTCGGGGAAAAATGAGCCACCTTAGTGTATATATGTATATATATACTGGTGGGGCCTCGCCCCCTGCGCACTCCGCGTGCCGACCCCCACATTTCAATATTTCTATTCTTATGTCTGAATAATAAATTCAAGAATTTATTTTTTAATACACATATATTTATGTACAATTATAGATAACTAAAGCAATCTCATAAAAATTGGCTAAAAACTCGAACAAATATATTCAATACATTAAACGATTTCACTGATTTATCAAATAATTGTTATCAATTAAAATCTGGTAAGTACTCTTATTTAAGTTCAATGTTGATACATGTGTATATGTATACAATTTTTACGCAATCATTATTATTAGAGAAACTGTTATGATACTTTTTTTGTTTTTTTTTTGAACATTTTATAATCAATTATCGATATAAGTTCATAGTACAAAGTCATTTTAAATGTCGTACTCAATATTTTTAAATGTAAATTTTTTATTTAATTATTTTAGGTTATTAATTATTTAAGGTTTATTAATTAACAAAGGCGCTGGGTCATTAGGTTATTGGTTATTTGTTACGAAATATTTATGTGGCAATCGCACTGTTAGATTGTCTGGCCTTTGTAGACAGACCCTTGTAGAACACCATACCAGTCATTCATCATACGCTTCTCATCTATGTATACCTTCTCTAGAGACTGGCTGTATTTTATTATAACTGCTGGGAAGCAATTATATCTACTAAAGGCCAATTAGATGTACAAAATGATTCAATTAAATCTATGTACATATGTTTAATAACCCTGGTGTAGGCTTTGTTATTGTAGGCTCTTTAGCTACAGAAATATACTGTTTTAAATGAATCTCAACTTTTAAAACTTTTAAATCTAAAAAGCAACTTTTATTTACATCTCTGGATCGCAGCCTCATACTCTTAAGAACATATAACAGCGTTCTTAAAACGGACAACCACCTTTCCTGCTCTATAAACCCTTGTTATTGATACACAGAACATTTACACATGATCTAAATCCGCCGTAGTCTGGACTCCTAGCATTCCTATTGGGAGAAGGTGTGATATATCCCCGGTGTGTCAATCCTTTTATCAAAAGTATTTAAAGTTAGTGACAAATATCTACTAAAGGCCAATTAGATGTATAAAAAGATTCGATCAATTCTATGTAGATATGTTTAACAATCCTGTTGTAGGCCCTGTTTTTTGTTATTTATTTATTCACTCGTCACTATATTTTTTTTTTTTTATTATCTAATTATAATTCTTTTATTTATCCATCATTCAACAAGCGTGCTGTGTTATTTGGTTATTCAATATTTAAGATTTAATAATTAACAAGTGCGCTGGGTCATTAGGCTATTTGTTATTTGTTATGAAATATTTATGTGGCTATTGCACTGTTAGATTCTGTGGCCTTTGTATAATGACCCTTGTAGAACACCTAACCAGTTTTTCATCATACGCTTCTCATCTATTTATATCTTCTCTAGAGACTGGCTGTATCTTATACCGGCTGCACAGAAATATATCTACTAAAGGCTAATTAAATTTATGAAACGATTCAATCAAATCTATGTAGATATGTTTAACAACCCTGGTGTAGACCCTGTAACTTTAGGCTCTGTAGCTACAGATATAGACTGTAGCAAACGAAGAAGAATTTTTAAAAGTTTTACAACTTTAAAAACTTTCAAACCTAAAAAGCAACTTGTACTTACATCTCCGGCTTGCAGGCTCATACTCTTAAGATACTCCATCCTGATGTCCAAAGCCCGCTTGAGGGCACTGTATACACAGCTGTAGACATAGACTTACACAGATAGACCGCGCATCCAAGCATAGACCTTGTAGTTATCATCTTGGGAGTGGGGGAGATGGGGTGGTTTGCGCGGTTAAAGTACTTTTCAGGGACCCTGTATACAAGGAGCTTGCGGGACAAATATCCTCATCAGAATCATCTGAAATAGTATTCATAGCAATGTTTATGCTTTACAGAAATATTCTTTGGATAAAATTATAATTTTTCCATGCAAAAAATATGAACAACCTGATATGTGTAATTTAAAAAATCGTTTTAAATACATAATTAGCGAGAAAATCTAGATCTTTCTATAAGTTACTAAACTATACTTATTCAGCGGCTATACGCATCAAAAAACCAACATTGTAATCCCTAAATAGTAAAAATATGTTGATAAGTTCCCAAGATATGACTCATTTATTACAAAAATCTTAGTATTTCGTTTATAAAATCAACAAAATTATGTAGCCAAAAAATTCCAAAGCGAAAATGTATGAGTTGTATGATCGCTACGATGGAACTATTTGAAAAGTAGTATTGGAGTTTGTAGTCTAAGAATAGCCAAAAACCGTTATTTCACAATCAAAAATCATACAAACAATTATTATAAGGTATAAAACTTTAATTTTTTTTTCGAGCCGCTATGAAGACATGAAATCACATATTTTTAACTCTGGATTATTGAAATTAGTCGGAGAGTTTCTGAGATATTACTGATTACCCACACGCGCAAACACACACACACACATACACATGACCCATATATACACGTACACACAGACATTTCATAAATGATGCATTAATATAAAACACTATTAGAAATATATCTGACAAACTGATAAAAAACTTCAATTTATTTTTACAGATACATAACTTTCTCTGTAAGGAAGCAATATTGATGACACATTGTCTCAAAATGTAATATCTTGTGTTTATACCAAAACTTTTTCTTGGTCAGAACAAAACAATGCCAAAACATA
Organism: Copidosoma aretas; assembly: GCA_030522625.1. Classification (NCBI taxonomy): domain Eukaryota; kingdom Metazoa; phylum Arthropoda; class Insecta; order Hymenoptera; family Encyrtidae; genus Copidosoma; species Copidosoma aretas. The sequence goes on from JAPYYV010004506.1 coordinate 19,091, forward strand.
TTCGTTGTGTTAACTTACTAGTGGCACCAAGATGTGGTTCGGAGCTGAGCTTAAAGCAGATACCTGTACCTGTGTCCAAATTTTTAGTGGGAATATCAAGATGAATAGATAATGTAAAATTATTTCGGTGATAATTTGTTTTCATAAGAAAAAAGTATGTTTCGTACCAAAGAACGATACTATGATGATGCTTTTCGTAACCGAGCGTGAAATCATTGCTTTACTATTTTTGCTTCCCCATAAAGAAAGCTTTGTATCGGTAAAAGAAAAAAACTACAATCAAGTAAATCATTTGTAAAACCACGTTTTCATGTAATTCATGGAGTACAAACAACTAGAATACCATTATTTCGCTGTAGTAAGAAAATATATGCAAAAATCTAGCTACAAATGTAAATTTTAAAATTAAACATAGGGTTAAAAAGGTATTCAACTTTTCATAAAAACAGCTATGATCATAAAATAATATTCTTACCTGCTGCAATTAATTCCTAAATATAATACATGGCATCGCTTTAATAATGAGAAAAATAACTTAATTCTCTTATTAGTGGGTACTTAGTTCCAACTGAAGATAGGTATCAGATTTTACGTCAGATTTAGATCGCACCTTGGTACCACCAGTCGGTTGACCAGACGAATACTCCATGTAAAAACATGTAAGAAAAAAGTATATTTATGAATTGTAGATTAGGTGATACATTAAAAGTATTAACAACAAAATTTGTTAAAAATAAGGCTGTAAGCAGGAACAACGGCTTGCGTGCTTGCTCTTGATTCATGCAGGACAAGTATCTTTACGAATTAAAATTATTTGTTTAGCTCGACATCAACAAATTTTGCAAGAATATTACGCACATTTCTAAATACATCATTGCAATCTGTAATGCATACTTATGTTTTTAAGACATAAAGATATATCACTGCAGTATACACTGTACGCTATTTTGTGTACTCCACTATATTAGATTTTTCATAACGTAACGTTACGTATGTTATTGTACTTGTCGGATGCTCTTACTTGATACTTATGTTAAAGGTTGCAACGTAAGTAAAATTTGCTGTATCATACGGCCACCAGATTGGATTTCAAATAACGTCAAACAACTTACTGTAATCTTTTCATTATGTTTATTTGTTCGATACCCATGTCAAGGGGGTTAGTGAAAAAATTAGAATCATTCATTTTTCTTAGACCGACCTAGTGGATTTTGCATGACCTTCCATTGCTTACTGTATTAGACTCATCATACTCTTTTCTTTAATACTTAAAGCGACTGGTTTGTGAAATGATAAGTACTCCGTTATTTTGTTTTGTTGGCCATGTTTAATTTAAAATGATAGAACAAAGCTGTCTATATTTACTTGTTACGTCCTCTTAATTTATAGCCATGTTAAAGAAGTTCACTAGAAAAAAGTGGCCCGCTGTTGTGTGGTGGCAGCCATATTAAGCCTGCTATGATCATTACCATCCTGTATTGCATTGATCCTAGAACTAAGAGTTTTTAGAAACATGTAGGCTGATTAAATGTCGAGAAGTAGTCGAAAAGTCCATCGCAACATTTGTTTCAATCAAACAGACAGACAGACCAACAGGAAACAAAGATAAATAAAAGCTTGTAAAAGAGAAATTAATAAAAATTAGTAAGAACAAAAAAAAGCAAAACTAATTTTTCTGACATACGTGTTTGTTTAGTTTTTTAGAAACTGACCTTTGTCCATGACAGCTGAAAAGCGAATGATGTTAGCAGAGCCTTCCATCAGCTATTATAGCTTAACCTCCAACCATTCATGAGACTGTACAATACATATAAACGACTAATGCATATAGATATACTTTTACGCGCAAGAGACGGCATTATTGCTCAGGCACTATTCTTTGATCTGCTGACCTTCCTCCATGACTGTTGGAGAGCGAATGACGTTAGCAAGCCTTGCATCAGCCTCTATAGCTTAACCCTTTACCACCACTACTCATCAGACTGTACTGTACAATACATATGAAAAAGTACACCTATATATATATATGTAGACGACTTATGCATATAGATATACTTTTACACGTCAGAGACGGCATTATTGCTTAGGTACTCTTCTTTGCTCTTCTGAGCTTTATCCATGACAGCTGGAGAGCCAATGATGTTAGCAGAGCCTTCTATCAGCTTTTATAGCTCTACCCCCACCACTATACCTCCACTATTCTACCCCCCACCACCGCCACTCTACATCAGTTTCTTGACGTCACTACTCATTGGACTATACTGAACTATGCAATCCTGGAAAATCAAACAATAGGCTGATGTGTTGGCGGAAAAATTGTCATGAAATTCAATTTCTAGTCGCGCATCCACAAGCGCATTTGTCAACGACTTATTTTGCTGGGAGCAATCAATGACAATGATAGGTGCAGTGCTTAGAAAACCATATCTGCCCAAAAAAGGTGCGCGATCTTTACCGTAATATAAATTCCAAAAATTGGCATACATTTCGTATAACAATAAATATTGACTTTTCGTTATATCGAGATTCAGATCGCAGTAAGGATAAAACTGTGAATTCAAGTAAAGTTTGACATTAATTATGTTGCAGTGATCGAAATTGCTAGAATTAGCATCTTTCTGATCTTTGCAATCATTTTGGAATCCCAAATTACCTTGCGTGGCTTTTCAAACTGATTGGACGTCTTAACTGTCCATATATGTTTCGATGTTGCGGGTAAGAGTGGATATTCATAGAGTTTTCAAGTTCGGAAACTTATGTCTATGAACTTACATTATTGTAAATAATTAAGCAGACGAATTTCATGAGAATCTGCCCTTACAACATAGGGCATAAGCCATTCCAGCTTCGATGTTACTATTTTCAACTCTTCTCAAGCTACTACCGCTATAACGGCACCATCAGCCGGGGGAATTGCTGAGTAACTGCATTTAAATAATTTCTTGATATCGTAAGTATAAGTGCCGGTTTAACATAATCAACAATCTTACGACAGTCTTCAGCAACATCTAAAACCATACTGAGCGGAATTATGACGTTGAAGTAGCTATTCTTAGTTAGACTGAGAGTGTGATTGCCTTTCTAACCTGTATTCTGACTAATAATGTCTCGTTCGGGACTGAGCGTTAACCAATTTTTTATGAGGATCGTTAGACCAACATTTTCAGACCTATCTATCTCTATAGCGTTTATTTCATATCTTGTTTCTTCCGATAAGTAACAGATGGCGTCAAATGAGTATTCGTCAGCTCCGTTTTACCACCTGCTTTAACTAATTTCCCGTAACTATGTACGAAGCTACGAGATCGTAGCTGATACAAATCTTGATGCTGAATTGAAATACGGATTTTATCACTATTGCCGTAAGTTGCGGATACGTACGGCTGATGAGCATGCATCTCATAGTGTGCGATGGGTTCGTCAAAGGTGACCAAATGCTAAATACATAGAATCTCTATCATATTTATTACAAAAAAGGAATAAAAATATGCAATTTCGTCTCCACCAGTGATTTTTATTTTTAATCCTAGATTTCTCAGAAATCAGAGGTTTTGATGCGTTAGCTTTTGACGTTTTAGCAGTTTTATCCGACGTGTTGACAGCTCGGAAGCTCTTTGTCGACTGAGCACGGGACTTCATCTCGAGCTGCTTATACGCTTTTTATGATTGTAGATGTTCCTAATAACAGCATGGATTTTATTTGCAACCTTACCGTTATAACCTCACCACAATAATTAACCAAGTCATGGTCCTGATGGACTATGCGTGATTGTATGTCGTCATTAATGCACCCAAAGATTCGTAAATATATAATTTGTAAAGTAACTTCAATGATTTTGTATCCTGGTAGTACAGCTGGGAAAAATTTGTGAATCGTATGAACCTTTTTTCCGTTAATGTAGGCACCAGTGGAAATGTTGCACTCAACTCGTAATGCTTTTACTTTAAGGATGACTACAAGTAAGGCCGAGTTATGGGTGGAGTTAACTTTCAGCACTCGGTAATGCTCTATCGGCTATTCTTACATTGTTGATCATTTCTTTGTAAACCTTTTCCAGCAAATCGCTTTAAGAAGACACCCAATCCAGTTTTATGTGGTTTAAGATAAAGACCGTTTCCAAGAGCAATAGCCTCCATAGTTTTAATATCTATCTCGTCCTCTTGCAGTTGCTGTTTAGCTGCCTTAGTTGCACAAATACTTTTTAATAATACAGCTACCCCATTGGCTAGTGCACTAGTTGCACTCAAGCCAGCGAATGAGGGTATCAGTGGTAATGCACCTCAAACTCTAGCAGAGAGGCGTAAGACACGTGGTATTTTAACGCTCTTCTTACCACCTGCCTTTGTAACTGCGTAACGTGCACCTTTTAAAATTAAAGTAATAACTTTATGTGAATCTTTGCTTTCAGCAATGATTTTTCGCGAGGCAGCTTTGATTACTGTATTCAAGGCAGTATATGATTTCTTCTTTTTCAGGCCCAATTAATTGTTAAGCTTCATAGCACTTGTTATAGCTAGAACAGCTGCTCGTTAACCAATATTTGAATCCCCGGCTATAATTCTTTGCCGAGCTGTCTCAGCTAAAACTCTATCGGCCGAGTTTCTAGCCTCAAATATTCTTTATTCTAAGAATAAGCTGTATCGTGCTCCTTGCACGCTGCATCCAGCGAATTCATCCCTGGATCACCTCTAGTGAGACGTTTAACAAGTTTAGTACCTGGACCGCAGTAATGGTAGCCTGGTATGTAAAGTTCTACAGGTCAACTATTTATAATCATATTTAGAAGACCACGCACACTTCGACGATAAATGATCATCACTCATCAGAAAATGAATCATGACTAAGCACCAAGTAGTGGAAGCGCTCTATTTATACCCTACACGCATGCGCAGTAAGAGTATAAAAGCACTGCACATTTCACTCACACGTCAGTCGTTATCCAGCCTTCGTATTGTGAAGACATGAAATTTAAAGAGCAAACTGTGAAATTGCAAGTTCCAAACTTTGACGCTGTTGCAAAACAAGAAAAGCGGTTGCATCGGCATGGTCAATTCCTTCCAAATAATATTAGAACCGTGATCTGTGGTCCATCTAACTGTTACGAAACCAACAGTCTAATGGCACTGATTGTACATCCGGACGGACTGAGGTTTAAAAACGTCTTTCTGTATTCAAAGTCGCTTTAATACATCTCAAGTATAAGTTTTTGAAAGACCTGTTGGAGCCCATAGATGGCGTAGAGTACTTTCCTTTCAGTGAACATAAGGCAGTAGTATCTTAAGACGATGCAGTACCTAATTTCATTCTGATTTTTGATGACATAGCTTGTGAAAAGCAGAATAATGTAAAGCTTTGTAATGCATGGAAAGTTACAACAACGTGGACTGTTTCCACCCCTGTCAGCATACGCACAAGTACCAAAACACCTTGTGAGAGACAACGTTAACATTTTAGCTCTATTTCGTCAAGATAAGCTTAATTTAAAACATGTGTATAATGATCATGTAAACTCTTATATGTCTTACAGGCAGTTTAAAAAACTATGCTCTAACTGTTATCATTATGATAAACATGGATTCATTGTTATCGACAAGGACAGATGGATGAATAGCGGTCGATATCGCAAACGTGTCGACTGTTTTGCTATAAGTATAGGAGTATATAGTGCGAGCTAAGCAGTCTACTCTAAGACGTTAAAGTGCTAACATGTATAAGCGAAAAAAGACGTACTTTATTAACTTGTAAGGGCAAGAAAAAGCTGTAAAAAAAAGTAGAGATTACTTAAATTTGAAAAAGATAGGGTTAAAAAGAACTCAGTGACACTTTTAAGACTACTACATATTATCTTAAGAAAATAATTAATGAATCAAAGAAACTGATAAAAAAAGAAAATATTCTGTAAACCAGAATAGTTTTGATAAACCATTCATGGAGCCGCTACTTATCAAACAAATAAAAAAAGACGAATATAGTGATAATGACGCGATGTTTAAGTCTGCTGCCAGATAGAGTGATAATGATAATGATGATGATGATGCTGATGATTATAATAATGATGATAATGATGATGATGATGATAATGATGATGATGATGATGAAGATGATGATGATGATGATAATGATGATGATGATGATGATAATGATGATGATGATCATGACGATGATGACGACATCGATGATGATGATGATGATCATGATGATGACGATGATGATGCTGATGATGATGATGATGATGATGATAATGATGATGATGATGATGATGAGATGATGATGATGATGATAAAGATAATAATGATGATGATAATGATAATGATGATGATAATGATAATGATGATGATGATAATGACGATGACGACGATGATGATGATGATGATGATGATGATGATGACGATGATGATGATGATGACGTTGAAGATGAT
>JAPYYV010004507.1:0-16583 GCA_030522625.1 Copidosoma aretas
CTGTCCAAATCGAAAATTACGCTATAATACGTGATGGTGAGCAAAAATAAGCAAAGTGAACGCTCTCTTATGGTGGATATCTCAAATTATAGCCCCTTATCTGAAAGTTTTCGTTATTTTGACGTCTATATTCGATAAACCCTCCTGTCACGAGCTGTTTACTTTTTGTCCTACAATTTAGGTACAAAAGTTTGCATCGACATTGATAGCATTTTTCGATTACTGTACACTAATCATGAATCTTTAAAACCACTGGCTTTCATAGTTTGAATGTCAAACTATGATTGACACACGATAGGATGACCAAAAATTTGACGATCTATTAACACGAGCTGTTTTATCGATCGAAAATTACTTCATTCAAAAACTCGGTCAGTTCTGTAACCATAAGAAGTCACTACTTGGCTACATATTTTTCTTCCAAAAAGTTGATTTTTTTTAAGGTTACAGTTACATCAAGTGCCATTTCTGCGGAAAATCCATAATATTTAATCGCAAAGAAATGGGAGAACTTTGAAGACGAAATGTCATTTCTGTAACGGTCAGATCCGTAACCGCACTATTTCCAATGAATAGAAAAAAAATTGCTTAAAGCTTTTTTCGTGCTCTGCACCACGTTAGGGTGTTTTTTATGTTGTGATAAAGTATGCCTGACGCAATCCAACCATACGACTCTAGTCCGGCGCTTGTAATGTACTTAAATGTGTTTATTAATGGCGAATTAACGAATTTGTCAGTGCAGGATCAAATTATTATTACTGAAAGTTTTTTTTTCATATACTTTATCTAAAAGTAAGAAGAATTCGTCGCTCGACATTTTTCTCTAAAATAAATAGTTTTCGAGTAAAAAACTCGCAAAGTTTGAAAATGTGGATACATACGTATATTTTATCAAACTTTAAAAATTTTTCACTCAAATACTATTGACTTTAAAGGAAAACGTCAAAGAATATTTTGTCTCTATTTTTGCTTAGAGAATACGAAAAAAAAGGTTTTTTTGTCGAAAAGGCATTTTTTAGGTGACCTGGTAGAAGGCTAGTCACTAAAACAGTACCTGTGGCAATTCCAGATCGCAAACTATTTAGCATCGATTTCTGATGCTGTAATGATAATACATAACGCAAAATAGTTTGGAAAAATTAATTTCCGAGATCCGAAAATTTTGGATGCAAATAGTGCAAGGTTCGGCTGAATCACCCATATATACTCATAATTGTTAATTACTCAATTATTATCACTTATATTTAGAGCTAAGTAGCTAATGAAATAAATATGGAATACAATAATTCTAGATAAACCGTTTAATATTTACAATGTGTATTGTAAACAACTGTATTGATGAAACTGAGCAGTGACGAATTAGAAAAATATTTCATACATTAATGAATTGGAGAGTGTTTTTAGTTTGGCCTGTTTTTCTGCACATCGACTTTTCTTTCTTGTTTATGTTTTATAAATTATTTTTAAATTGTTAGTTGAGATTTGATTCATACAAAAATTTTAATACTTTTTTTGCATCTTTCTTTTTGTGCACTTTCTTTACTTATAAAAATAATTCTCCGAAATATAAGTATATTATTTTCCTAAAATTTCCTGACATAATTAATATTGATGCACATTTGATTATACAGTGTAAAATAATAGATGATATGATTTCATTTTCATCCTAAATAACCTCATGTATAATTTTTTGTAACTAATCTTATTTTTCAAAAGGAGTTTGATCAGCCCGTACATTGACAATTTAGAATTCTTTATTCAGATGAACCGTACAATAATTAATGGAAACTTTAAAAACATAAAATGTTTGATTCTTTGTTACAAAAATAACATTTTTTGTATATCATACATTCTAAACATTTTTATAATATGTATTTAAAAATTATCATCAAATATGAAATAAATTATTAATGACCTTTATTGCTACAATGTGCGGTATATATTTTATACATGAAACCTTAGAATTGTCATCATGCATTACATTGACTTGACATCTTAATTAAATGTTTGTGTACGTAAGATGAGGAATGTTACGTAGTCACGATTAAAAGGAAACATTATTAATTTACTTGTTGCTTCGGTAACATTTCAGTATTTTCGATCAAATTTTTTCTTCCTTGCAATATTGATCCCTAAAATTGAAGATGAACACGGCACTTTATGTAAATCTCCAATAACAGTCATCTCATTCCCTAGGAAAAATGTATCATTGTTATCACACTTTACAATATTATATGTTTCAATTACATGCTTACACACAAGTAAAATATTGTCTTTTCCATTTGTGCAATTAATTTTACAGTTTTTCCAGTGTAATGTATGATATTGCAAAGCGTTTTCAAATTGTCTCGTAATAGGGCCTTTGGTACAGCTATCTGCAACTTTTACAGTAATCTCATCACTGATTTCAGATTCGTTGATCAATTCTAATTAAGCTGTTCTTCACATCAGCTGCTGAAGCGGCTGGTTTCCTTTTTTAATGAATGTTTTCATTTTATTAAGAAAGGATTCAAATCCAAAGGCAAAAAAGTTATCAAGCAGTTTATATTTTCTAGAATCGTTAGTAAGATGAAGCAGATTGTGGATATTATAGGAAACATACGGAGGCCCATACAAGTCTTGAAAATCGTGTACGAACTACTCAAATAATTTTTTTGTGGAGTCTACATTATTTTCTGATTGTATCAGTATAGGGCTACTTAAGCCGCAGTGTAACCTTAATTGAGTTTGTGCAGAGTGCTTAAATTATCGTAATTTACGTTGATTTACGTTAATGTGATCACTGTGGACAAACTTACTCAAGCTAAACTGCAGCTAAGGGGAGACTTTGGTTGTAAATTTAAGTAGCTGTAGTTACGCAATACCACCCCTGGTCAGGACTGATGCAATACACCGATGAGTTATAAGTTTACCTCCTACCCCCTTCTCCAACGGAGGCCTTACCTTCCTATCCTTGTCCCTCTCCCAAGTGTCGAGTGCACAGAGAAGTGGACCTAGTCCCGGTAGTATGACATATGATATGTAAAAAAATCTATGTAAACGAGGGACGTATCATTACATTCCTTACAGGGTCTCCTTAGAGGTCAACTAGATGAGTACCCTTGACAGCGCCGTATCGGGGTAAATTTTAAAAATTTATTTTCTATTTCCTAAAATATGTAGGCGAAATGTTTAGAAACAAACAGCTGATTTAGATTAATATGGACATAATGATGCTAATTAAATGTATAGTTTTTCCTTTGTTATGTTATTTAACTTTCAACATCACTCTTTTGCAATATTTGGCTGCAAGTTTGGACCGTAGTTACCTAGCGTGTAGTATATATGTAGCGTGGTGCCTGTGATCCTAAATAATACAAATAGTATCATAGGAAAACATTGTTGCTGCATTAATATATGATTTTTCTATGTTACCAAACAAACAAATACATGATATGATAATATATACATCGCTTATTCACTTCATCTCATAGATCAATTTTTTCTGCAAACAGTCAGTTTTCTTATGAAGAAGTAGTTAATGTTTTTGAATTTATAACAATAAATTTAGACTCTTTGGATAAGTACAACTTTAAGTATAAAATTTTACTATAAAATTTAAATAGAATTACTTGAAACATACAGTGAAAAACAATATCCAGTTATAATAGCAAATCTATTGTTGGTAAATTGTATACCATTCGTCAATTAATCTGTAGTTTGTTGTCACGCAGAAAATACAGCAACATGACTGAAACAGTTTTTTACAAAAATGATACACTTCATAGAATCACACTAAAAATCGAAGTAACAGTAAAAAAACTGTGGTACGGATAAAACAAGACAGTAATGTTTGTAAAGAAGCCTGCCTCAACGTGCATGTCAACCTATATCAATGACTTTTATCCTTTCAACTGTAAGAGTATATCTCTAAATTTAGAAATATAATCATATCGAATACGCAAAAAAACAATCAAATTACTTGACTCAGAACTCCTACGAACATTAAAATAGAAATAATCTTTATCACAGACAGATACTATGATTATGTGAATGATGAATAATTATACAAGAAAAATATCCGAATAGACAGGTCGTTTACACAGCAACGAGGGATAGCGCACGAGTAGAATACCAGGCGAAAAGGAGTGGGGGGAGTGTAAGGTAAAGGGAAAAAAGAAGAGTGACGGCACTGACTGACGGCTGACGGCTCGGCGCATGTATACCTATACAGCTCGGTGAAGTTACTACGCGTTCGTATCTACGAGTACACAAAGCGAAAGCTCGTTTGGAAATAGGCAGGCGCATCTCGACGCTTTTTCTTCCGCGGATTCGCAGCACTTTAGAAATATTGTTTATAGTTAATAATAATCTATGAATTTTTTAAATTTATCTAAGGAAATCGTAAAAATGCATTAGTGTAAATATTTAAATTCAACTACGATTTAAAATCAATCAGTATTCAAGACTTATTGACATTTCAATTGAAAAAATTCAAAAACAACGCATTTTACTGAAAAATGCCTACATGAAAATTTTATAAATAACAATATTCTACATGTAATAATTAATTTTAAAGCAAATTTTACTTGATACGTTCATAATGCCTTTTCAGAATTCATTCAAGTTAACTTGAAAAAATTGCAGTTTATAACTAATTATAACTACAAATTTCCAAAAATAATTATTATCACCGATTGTACAACCAGAATAACTTTAAGAATATACCCTTAATTGTTCCGCCAGTAGACCAAGTTTAATGAGCTTTACAATCAAATCTAAAGCAGTCACCTCATTATTACCATATATTTGAAATTTGTGTACGTATTCCGAAACTGCAGGTTTTACTTTTTTAACAACAATGATCAGACTTGAAAATATTGTTAAAAACGTGATTTTTTTACCTCTTTTGTATCCAATTGTCATTTGTAATAAACATTAGGTGTTTGATTGTGATATATCAAATAATTTCTTTACATAATTATTCATCAAACACAAGTGGCTCATGTATTCCTTATTTTTTACAAAAATGGTATTCTCTTAGATTACTCGTAACAACATCACCTAAATTCTAAGCTTTTTAACCCATTAACCTCGGGGACAGCGAGTTTTATAATATAAAAATTAGATAAATTCTTAAGCAAAGAACAAGATGACATCAATCTCAAGCTTTCTTACCCAGTAACCCAGGGGACCGCCGGTTTAATCATGTAATGATTATATAAACTCTTAACAAGGTAACTTGAATTCAAGCTTTTTAACCCAGTAACTCGGGTCACAGTACGTCAATATGATAACATTTAAATAAATTATTGATTAAATAACAACATCATCCAAATCCTATGATTTCAGACTGGGTAACCCGTGAGACAGCAAGTTTAATAATAAAGTAAATACATAAATTATTAATTAATTAGCAACATAACCTAAATCCCAATCTTTGTAACCCAGTGGCTTGGAGGACAGCAAGTTTAATAGTATAATTATTTAGTTAATTATTGATCAAATAACAAGTTAATTCTAATCCCAAGCTTTTTAACACAGTAACCTGGGGAACAGCGAGTTTAATAATGAAACAATTGAATAAATTATTGATTAAATAGCAAGATTACCTCAATCCCAAGCTTCTTAACCCAATAATCCGGGGGACAGCCGATCAATGATACGATAATTCACCAATTATAATAATAATAACAATATACCCCTCATCCCAAGCACTGTAACCCAGTAACCCGGGAGACAGCAAATTAATATGATGATAATTCGATATATTATTGATTAAATAACAACATGACCTAAATCCGGACCTTCTTGACTCAGTGAACTGTGAGACAGCAAGTTCCATAATATAACGATTAGATAAATAAGTGATCAAATAACAAAATAACATAAATCCCAAGCCTTTTAACCTAGTAACCTGGGGAAGCAGCAAGTTCATAACGTTGTAAGTAAACAAATTATCATCAGACAACAAGAGAACCTTATGTCCAAGCTTTGTATCCCAGTTACCTGAAGGACAGCGAGTCAATATAATAATAAATAAATAAATTATTGATTAAATAACAACATCACTAAAATCTTGAGCTTTTCAACCTAGTAACCTGGAAGACGGCGAGTTTATTAATATAAAGAATATATAAATTTTTGATCGAATAACGAGATAACATAAATCCCAAAATTTTCAACCCAGTGACCCGATGGAAAGCAAGTTAATAATATTGTAAGTGAACAAATTATTATCAAAATATCAAGATTACCTAAATCCCATGCTTTGTAACCCAGTAACCTGGAGAACAGCGATCTAATATTATTGTAAGTGAATAAACTATCATCAGAATCACAAGATCACCTTAATCCCATGCTTTGTAACCCAGTAACCTATGGGCCAGCGAGTCAATATAATAATAATTAAACAAATTATTAATTAGACGTAAACATTGACTAAGACCTAAGTTCTTCAACCTCGTAACCCGGGGGACAGCGAGTTTAAATATATAATGATTGGATAATTTATTGGTCAAAACAAGATAACATAAATCCTAAGCTTTCAACCTAGAAACCCGGGGGACAGCGAGTTTATAATATTGTATGTAAACAAATTATTGTCAAACAACAAGATAACCTAAATCTTAAGCTTTGCAACCCCGTAACTTAGGGGACAGTGAGTCAATATTAAGAAAATTGAATAAATTATTGATAAAATAACAACATTACCTGAATCTTAAGCTTTTTAAGCAAGTAAGCCGGGGCACAGCAAGTTCAATAATATAATAAATAAATAAATTATTGACCAAGTAAAAGGATAAATTCAATCCCAAGCCTTTTAACCAAAAAACTGAGGGAACCGCAAGTTCATTAATATAGGGAGTGAATAAAATATTGATCGTCTAAAAGCATAGCCTCAATCTCAAGCTTAGTAACTTAGTGACCCGGGGGACAGTGAGTCAATATAACAATATTTTAAAATTATCAATCAAATAACAACATCACCTAAGTCCTAAGCTTTTTAGCCAATTAACCTAGGGGACAGCGAGTTTAATAATGTAGAAATTAGATAAATCATTAAGCAAATAACAAGATAACATAAATCTCAAGCTTTCTTACCCAATAATCCAGGGGACAGCAAGTATAATTATATAATGAATAAATAATCTATTGATGCAATAACAAGATAACTTGAATCCGGGGCCAAGCGGGGGAAAGCCAGTTTGATAATATAAAGATTAGTATATTATTCATAAAATAACGAGAGAACATAAATCCTAAGCTTTTAACCCAGAAACCCGGGAGACAGCGAGTTAACAATATTGTAAGTAAATAAATTATTATCGACATAACAAGATAACCTGAATCGTAAGCTTTATAACCCAGTAACCTAGGGGACAGAGAGTCAATAGAATAATAATTAAATAAATTATTGATTGGATAACAACATCACCTGAATTCTATGCTTTTAAACCCAGTAACCCAGGGGAGAGCAAGTTTAATAATATAATGATTGCTGTTTCTCTGTCGTTGCGGACAACGTGAGCGGGAGGTGCGCAGGAGTTCAGTACTGGTGTCTATAGACGTATAGACACCCGGACAGAACTTGGGAAATACACCGAGCTGTTCCGGGCCAGGTTCCCCAGAATTTTTTTCTACGGGTTTTCCTGGGTTTCCCTGGCCCACGGGGGGCTTTTCTCCTCGGGCGAATGCGGAATGGTTGTGGGTTTAGGTCTAGGTTTAAGAGTTAGTCACCCCCTACCCCCTCCGATCCCTCTTCCTGTCCCTCTCCCAAGTGCTAAGTGCCCTGAGTAGTGCCCTTAGAAAGAGCCGGACGTACATCACTAAAATATATATAAAAAAAAAAAAAATAATAATAATAATAATAATAATAATTGAATAAACTATTGATTTCATAACAAGATAACATAAATCCCAAGCTTATACCATTTCTTGTCACCTAGTAACCCGGGGGACTGCGAGTCAATATAATAATAATTGTATAAACTATTGATCCAATAACAACATCACCTAAATCCTAAGCTGCTTTACCCAGTAAAAGAGGGAACAGCAAGTTGAATAATATAAAGATTAGATAAATTATTGATCAAATAACATAATAACATAAATTCCAAGCTTTGTAACCTAGTAGCCCGAAGGACAGCAAGTCAATATGATAATAAATAAATAAATCATAGATTAAATAACAACATCGCTTAAATCCTAAACTTTTCAACATAGTAACCCGGAAGACAGCATCTTAATTAATATAAATATTATATAAATTATTGATCAAATAACAAGATGACAGAAATCCCACATTTTTTAACTCAGTAACCTGGGACCATCAAGTTTATAATATTGTAAGTAAACAAATTATCATCAAAAAAACAAGATAACCTAAATTCCAAGCTTTGAAACCCAGTAACCTAGGGGACAGCAAGTTGAAATTATTGTAAGAAATGAAATTATTATCAAAATAAAAAGATAATCTGAATCTTAAGCTTTGTTAGCCAGTAACCCAAGGGACTGCTAGTCAATATAATAATAATTAAATAATTTATTGATTATATAACCTCGCTTAAATTCTAAGCCTTTTGACCTAAAAACCCGGGGGACAGCAAGTTTGACAATGTAATGATTAGATAAATTTCTGATTAAATAACAACATAACCTAAATCCCACGCTTTGTAACCCAGTAACACGGAGGACAGCGATTTAATATAATCATAATTTAATACATTAATAATTGAATAACAACATTATCCCAATTCTATGATTTTGGACTTTGTAACCCCTGGAACAGCGAGTTCAATCATATTAAAATTAGATAAATTATTGATCAAATAACAAGTTCACTTTAATCCAAAGCTTGTCAACGCAGTAACCCGGGGGAACAGCGAGTTTAATAATGAAATGATTGAAATTATTACGTTTAACTAACAAGTTAACTTAAATTCTAAGCTTTTCAAACCAATAATTCGAAGGACGGCCGGTCGATACTAGAATGGTTCACTCATTATAATAATAATAATAATAATAAAACTTCAATGCCAAGCTTGGTGACCCAGTAACTCGGGAGACAGCAAATTAATATGATAATAATTGGATGAATTAATAATTAAATAACAACATTACCTAAATCCTAAGCATTTTAATCCACTACCTATGGGGACAGCAAGATTATTAATGTAGGAAGTAAATAAAATATTTATTGTCTAAAAGCATAGCCTTAATATCAAGCTTTGTCATATAGCCACCTAGAGACATCAGTTGATATAATAATAATTGTTTGAACTATTCCTCATGTAATAACATCATCTAAATCTGAACCTTCTTGAAATAGTAAGCCAGGGGACAGCAAGGTAAATAATATAACGATGAGATAAATTATTGATCGAGGAACAAAACAAGTTACCCGAGGGATCAGCGCATTTATAATATTGTTAGTCAAAAAATTATTATCATACAACCAGATAACCTAAATCCCAAGCTTTGTAACCCAGTTACCACAGCAAGACAATATGATAATAAATAAATTGATTAATAATTAAATAACATCATCTTAATCTTAAGATTTTTAACCTAGAAATCCCAAAGACAGCAAGTTTATAAATATAAAAGTATTATAAATTTTTATCAAATAACGAGAGAACATAAATCCTAAGCTTTTAACCCGGAAACCCGGGAGACAGCGAGTTAATAATATTGTAAGTAAATAAATTATTATTGACATGATAAGATAACCTGAATCTTAAGCTTTGTAACCCAGTAACCTAGAGGACAGCGAGTCAATATAACAATAATTAAATAAATTATTGATGGTATAACAACATCACCTGGATCCTAAGCTTTTAAACCCTATAATCCGAGGGACAGCTATTTACTGATTTATTGAATCAGTAATAATTATAATAATGAACACATTACTTAAATTCTAATATTCGTATGCCAGTAACCTGGGGGTCAGCAAGTTTAATAATATAATTATTAAATATATTATTGATTGACTAACAACATAACCGAAATCTCACGTCTTGTAATCTAGTAACCAAAAGGACAGCGAGTCAATATATTCATGATTGAATAAATTATTGATTAACTAACAACATCACCTGGGTTTTAAGCTTCGTATTCCGGTAACCTAGGTGACTGCTCATCAATAAAATGATGATTGAATAAATTATTTATTAGATAACAACAATACCTGAATTCAAACGTTTTTAACTCAGTAACTTGGAGGACAGCAAGTTTAGTAACACAGTAAGTTAATCAATCATGATTGATTAACAACAAAACCTTAATCCTAAGTTTTTTGACCCAGTAACCTGAAGGACAGTGAGTCAATAGAATAATAATCAATTAAATTATTGATCAAATACAGACATCACCTAAATTCTAAGCTTCTTAACTTAGTAAGCCGGAGGACAGCGACTTTAATAATATAGTAAATAAACTAATTATTGATTAATCAACATCATACCATCAATCCCAAGCTTTTTAACCCAGTAACCTGGGAGACAGCAAGTCAATATGATAATTATTAGATAAATTATTAATAAAATAGAAGCATTACCCAAATCCTGAGCTTCCCAACCCAGTTACCTTAGGGAAAGCGAGTTTTAATAATATTGTAAGATAATTAATTATTGATTGACCAACAACATAACCGGAATCCTACGCTTTTTAACCTAGTAACCAAGAGGACAGCGAGTCAATATAGTCATAATTAAATAAATTATTGATTGAATAACATTACCCAAAAATATAAGCTTTTTAACATAATAATCCAGAGGACAGTAAGTTTAATAATATAAGGAGTAAATAAAATATTGATTGGGTAAAACCATAACCTTAATATCAATTTTTGTCACCTAGTAACCCGGGGGACGGCGACTCAATATAATAATGATTGTATGAACTATTAATTAAATAACAACATAATCTAAATCCCAATCTTTCTAACCCAGTAACGTGGGGGATAGCGAGTTATTAATATTTTAAGTAAAATAACTACTATTTTAAAAACAAGATAACCTAAATTCCAAGCTTTGCATCCCAGTAACCCGGGGAATTGCGAGTTTAATAATGAAATGATTGAATAAATTATTGAATAAATAGCAAAATAACTTTAATTCCAAGCTTTTTAACCCAATAATCCGGGGGGCAGCAAGTTAATAATATTGTGAATGAACAAATAACTATTAAAATAAAAGAATAACCCAAATCCCTTGCTTTGTAACCCAGTCACCTGGGAAACAGCGAGTTAATATTATTGTAAATGAATGAATTATCATCGAAATAAAAAGATAACCTAAATCTCAAGCTTTGTAACCCAGTTACCTGGAGGACAGCGAGTTCAATAGTATAATGATTGAATTAATTAATGATCAAATTACAATTTAACTTTAATTTCAAGCTTTTCAACCCAGTAACCCAGAAAACAGCGAGTATAATAATGAAATATTTAATTCATTATTGATTAAATAGCAAAATAAGTTTGATCTCAAGCTTTTTAACTTTTAAATCCGGTTGACAGCTAGTCAATGATATAATTAATCAGTAATTATTATAATAATAACATCATTACCCAAATTTCAAGATTTATATTCCAGTAACCCGGGAGACAGCGAGTCAACATGATAATAGTTAAGACATTTATTAATTAAATCACAATATAACCTTAATTCTAAGCTTTTCAACCTAGTAATCCAAGGGGCAACGAGTTTAATAATATATTAGTTAAATAAATTATTGATAAAATAGCAAGATATCTTAAATCCCGAGCTTTTCAACCCAGTAACCCAGGGCACATCGAGTCAATATATTCATCATTAAATAAATAATTTATTAAAACAAAATCACCTAGATCTCAAGCCTTGCATACCAGTAACCTAGGAAATAACAAATCAATATAATAATAATTGAGTAAATTATTAATTTAATTACAACATCACTTGATTACAAAGCTTTTTAACCCAGTAACCTGTGGGACAGTGATTTTAATGATATTGTAAGTTAATCAATTATTGATTGACTAACAATAAAACTTAAATCCTAAGCTTTTTAACCCAGGAACCCTGGAAATAGCCATTTTAATAATACACAAAGTAAAGAAAGTATTGAATGACTAACGACATAACCTTCATCTCAAGCTTTGTAACCTAGTAACCCGGGGGACAGCGAATCCATATAATAATAATTAAATAAATTATTGATCAAATCAAAAGAAATAACAACATCGCTAAAATCCTAATCTTCTTAACTTAGTAATCCGGGAGACAGCAACTTTGATAATATAGGAAGTTAATAAAGTATCGATTCAATAAAAACATAACCTTAATCATAAGCTTCAGAAGCTAGTAACCTGGAGGATGGCGAGTCAATATTGTAATAATTAAATGAATTATTGATTCCATAACAACATTACCGAGATCCTGAGCAAATTAACCCAGTATCCGGAGAACAACGAGTTTAATATCATATTAATAAAATAAATTATTGATCAAATAACAAGATAACATAAATCCCAAGCTTTGCAATCCAGTAACCCGGAGGACAGCAACTTAATATAATAATAACTAGTGGATTATTAATTAAATAACAACGTCACTCAAATCATAAGCTTTTCAAACCCGTAACCCGGAGGACAGCGAGTTAATAAAATTGTAATTAAACAAAGTATTATCAAAATAAAAAGATAACCTAAGTCACAAGTTTTGTAACTCAGTAACGCGGGTAACAATAAGTCAATATGATAATATTTAAATAAATTATTGATTAAATAACAACATCATCCAAATCCTTTGATTTCGAAATTAGTAACCCGTGGGACAGCGAATTTGATAATATAGTAAATATATATAAATTATTGATTGATTAGCAACACAACCTAAATCCCAAGCTTTGTAACCCAGTATTCTGGAGAACAGCGAGATTAATAGTATATTGATTTAACTAATTATTGATCAAATAAAAAGTTAACTCTAATCTCAAGCTTTTCCACCCAGTAACCCGGGGGACAGCGAGTTTGATGATAAAATGATCGAAGAAATTATTGATAAACCAACAAGATCACTGTAATCCCAAGTTTTTAAACCAATAATCCGGGGGACAGCCAGTTGATGATACGATAATTCACCAATTATAATAATAATAACAATATAACCTTAATCCTGAGCTTTGTAACCCTGTAACCCAAGAGACAGCAAGTCAATATGATAATAATTGGATAAATTACTGATTAAATAACAATATTACCTAAATCCTTGGCATTTAAACACACTTATTCAGGGGAGAGCAAGTTAAATAGTGTCGGAAGTGAATAAAATATTGGTTGTCTAAAAACATAACTTTAATATCAAGCTTTGTCACTTAGTAACCCGTGGGACAGCGAGTTAATATAATATTACGATGAGATAAATTATTGATCGAAAAAAAAGTAACATCCATCCTAAGCTTTTTATTCCAGTTACCCGGGGTGACAGCAAGTTCATAATATTGTAAGTAAACAAATTATTATCAATGAACAAGATAACCTGAATCCCAAGCTTCGTAACTCAGTAACTCGGGTGACAGTGAGTAAATATGATAAAATTTAAATAAATTATTGATTAAATAACAACATCACCTAAATTCTAAGATTTTTGACCCAGTAACCCGGAGGACAGCGTATTTGATATTATAGTGATTAAATAAATTATTGATTGACTTATAACATGCACTAAACCCCAAGCTTTATAAGCTAGTAACCCTGGGGACAGCCAAATTAATAATATAGTGAGTAAGTAACTTATTGATTGATTAACAACATAACCTCAATCCCAGTTTTTGTAACTTAGTAACCTAACGGAGAGTGAGTTTAATAATATAGTGAGTAAATAAATGATGAACGATTAACAAAATACCCTATACCCCAAGCTTTGTAACCCAGTAACCCGAAGGACTTCAAGTTTAATGATATGATGGTTAAAGAAATTGTTCAACAAATAATAAAATTACTTTTAAGTTAAGCTTTTCAAACCCGTAATCTAGAGGACAGCAAGTTTATTAATACAATAATTAAATATATTAGTGATCAAATAACAAGAGAACATTATTCCCAAGCTTTTTAACCTGATAATCCGAAAGACAGCTAGTCAATAATATAATAATTCAGTAATTATTATAATAAAAACAATAACACCTAAATCCTAAGCTTTGTAACTCAGTAACCTGGATGACAGCAAGTGAAAATGATAGTAATTAAAAAAATTATTGATTAAATAACATCACAAAAATTCTACGCTTTTCAACCCATCCATCCGAGGGACAGCGAGTTTAATAATATAGTGCGTAAATGAATTATTGATTAACCAAAAACAAAACTTTAATACTAAGCTTTGTAACCCAGTAACTTAGGGAACGGCGAGTTTAATAATACAGTGAGTAAATACATTAGTGATCGATTAACAAGATAACATTATCACAGCTAGTCAATGATATAATGATTCAGTGATTATCATAATAATAACAATATAACCTAGATTCCAAGCTTTGTAACCCCGTGACCCGAGGGACAGCAAATTAATTTTATTTTACTTTAATGAATTATTAAATAGATAAGAACACCATCTAAATCCTTAGTTTTTAACGTAGTAACCGAGAGGACAGCGAGTTTAATAATATATTGATTCAATCAATTATTGATTAAATAACAACATCACCTCAATCCTAAGATATTTATCCTAGAAACCCGAAGGACAGCGAATTTAATAATAAAATGATTAAATAAATTATTGATCAATTAACAAGATAACATTAATCCCAAGCTTTCAAACCTTAAAATTCGGAAGACTACTAGTCAATGATATAATAATTAAGAAATCATTATATAATAACAATATATCCTAAATCCCAAGCCTTGTAACTCAGTAACTTGGATTACAGTAAGTTAATATGATAAAAATTAAATAAATTATTGATCAAATAACAACATCACCTAAATTCTAAGATTTTTGACCCAGTCCCGTATGATAGGATCCTGCAGGAGTTCCTCGAGAAATTCATGCAGGATTTCCTGTTGACATCCTGCAGGAGTTCCTACAGGACCCTGCAGGATACGCTGCAGTAATTCCTGGCGGAAATTCGCATTTATCCTACAGGAATTCCTACAGAAATTTTTCTAGGAACTCTTGCAGGATCATATACAAGCTAGTATAAATAAATCCTGTAGGCATCCTACAGAAACCCTGCAAGATCTCCTGTAGGATGTCCTGCAAAAAGATACTGTAAAAATAAAATAATTTTTTTTCTGAAATGAGGATTCTATTTATATGAAGAAGATTATTAGCTCTGATTGTTAAGAGCTAACCGAGACACATGGGTTTTTCTGTTACATTATAATTTAACTTGGTTCTGCAATTGATTGGTATTTTTTATATCCACGGAAGATTTATCAAGATGATTGTTAATATTTTACAAGAAATTGCAACTTTTACAAGTAAAACTTTTAGGATACAAATAGCATGAAGTGAAGAATCCCTTTTTAACTAGCAACAAATTTTTTACTGTAATTCAAGATAATTTGTGAGATATTCAATCGTGCATTTTAGAAATCGACATAAAAAAACAGCTTGATATTTTTAAGTGAATACGAACACTTAGTTCTTTTACATATTTTGATACTGTATTATGAAGATTACTAAGTTTAATTGCTGCGGGTATGTGCACAAGCAAAAAGTATTTATAAAAAGTTTTTCTCAGGATTTTTTCACATTATTCTCATACTTTTGCTCTTAAACTCTAATCCGCATTTTTCACAGCTGCAGTTGAACCAATGATCTTCAGGAAGTTCTGCTACACCAAAGTTGGACTTTCGATTGAAACATCTCTGTTCGTATGCTTATCATTATTCCTGAAAAAAAATTAGTAATATTTTAATAGGTGACACATAAATTATTTTTTATTATTCTTCTACTTTTCATGTTCTGTGTACAAACTTTCTTTTTATACCAGCAGCTATTATTCGTCTTGATCGTCCTCAATGTTACATTAAGGCGAGTAGCTTGAAGTAGTACAGCTTCTTTTTACCTGGAACAAATAGAAATTCCCCAAAGCTTAATATGTAAGTAAAAACTTGTTTGTTGGGGTTAATAAAAATGTCACTTATCTAACAGACAAAACCTTCCTTAACATCATGTGAGACATTGTTACACCCATGGTTACGACTGAAAATCCGCTATGTGGCCGTAGTATCAATGCTGAAAATAATAAAAATAAGTTATCTTTGGAATTTTCTAAATAAATCTCTTTGTTAATTTTTACAAAATGAATCTGTTAGATTTAATTTGCCGTTTAAAAATTTCATTGAATGATAAGAGGTTAGCTTATGACAACAAGTTGATAAAGTATCTTTATTTCAAGGAAACTTTGAACGCAAATATTTTTTGCTGAAATATTGTATAATTATAGTTTAGGCTAAGACAATCTTACTGAAAGATGATCTCTGGAAGAAAACACGGCCAAGTTAACATGAAGGGAATTTGATCTCAAAGAGCAAATAAATACTGACCTGATACGTGCAGTAGTCCACCACCTTCATGAAGCATGAGCTTAAAGCTGTAACAGCTGCTATAAGA
>JAPYYV010004508.1:0-21323 GCA_030522625.1 Copidosoma aretas
TGCTGCGGATTTTATTTAGATATTTCCATCTGAAGTATAGACACAATAGGAAAAGTAAAGGTTATTAGGTTAGAGCGTCGTCTGCCAAACGCGCGCTATGTATATGGCTATGGTTATGACTATACCTATATACATGGTTGACTATATATGGTGTGTTGAGCCTCCTGAACAGCAAAACAATTGAGACAAATCATGCTAGATTGAAAGCACCTCAAAAACTACGTCGATCCGAAAAACTCTAGAACAATTTTTAGATGAGACTAAAAGTCTAGTCGAAGTGTGAAGTTTTGTATTCTCCCAGGAATTTAGAAAAATTTTCGACGAGTACTGCGTATAAGCGTGCCGAGCTGAAAGCGGACCAATGCGCAACGGTGGCATGTGTAGCATTTTTTACCAAATCATTTTATATCTAGCTCGATAAGAACCCGATAAAATATCTCAAAAAAATAAATGCATAATTTACAATCGATGTATATTATCCTTTCTTTTTTGTTGGTGGCGTTCATTTTTTTCGGAAATGCCTGTTTTAAGGTAACAATCATTCTCTCATGAGAAAATCACTTTCCTAATGTTGGGGGAAACTCAATTTTGAAAAAAATACACAAAAATCTAATACTATAACATATTACTCGGCAAATTTAAATGTAATAATTATATTTCATACTTTCTGCTTCCTTGTAGAGAGAGTTTGTTTTGGACGACAAATTACATGGCAAGAAAACATGTTTTAAACACGTTTTATAAAGTTCACAATCTAAATACATCATTTTTGGAAAATGTCAATTTGTGTGTGAATGTGTGTGTGTGTGTGTGTGTGTGTGTGTGTGTGTGTGTGTGTGTGTGTGTGTGTTTGTAATTAGTTGTATCTTAGGATTTCGTTGACTAATTTTTATCCAACAGGGCTTATTTTTTGGTTCTCGGATTCCTGACGCCACTGATCAAAAAATTGGAGTTCTACTGTGTATTATTTATTTCATTCTAATTAAATTCATTTTTTTAAATGAACTTTATAAAGAAGTAGATTTTTAGGTTGTTTACTGCTATTTTATAATATTTTACGAGCGAAATTCTAGAATTCAATTTCGTAAAAAAAACCATATTTATATGTAATTAAAAAATTGAGTAGCTGGGTATGCGTGGGTGTAAGTAGAGAATATATACAACACAGGACCACGAAAAAAACCAAAAATGTCAGTGTACCAATAAGACAATACATATTTATTGTGTATTTTAAGGTGCTGAATCTGTATCCGGGGTCCAAATTGCTCCATCACGTTATAATTTTTTTCTGACCTCAAATCACACCAAAAATAATCGTGAAAATCGTAAATTCCGGGCCCTAAGTTCGATGTAATATATGACAAGGATTTGAAAAATTACATTAGTATTTTTTATTCTAAAAATACCCTTAATTAATTCCTTAGTTGCTTTTATGACATTGTACAAAATTTCTAACCTCGAATAAACTAAAAATCTATTGGTGTATTTTGAGGTTAGATCAAAATTATAATGTGACGGAGCAATGTAAAGGCAGGATTCTCAATAGAATCTCTAAGATACATAGCAAACTACTCAAAAGACGATTTAACTGAAAAATGTGGATCGATCTTATTAGTTTCTTTTTTCGGTACGGATTTAGCGTTTTTTAGGCTAAAACTTTTCTTACAAATCAGAAATGTCACATTAACGTTAATTAAGGCACAATAAATACTGTTGTCGGTTTTTCAATTCTGGCAGTGTCTTTCTTTGTACTTGGTGTCAGAAATTGCCATTATCATGTTCATTTTTGGTATTTTTGAGGTTAGGTCGAAATCATGACGTTATACAGCAATTTTACAGCAGAACTTTTCTTAAAAACTCTAAGATACGTGGCCAACTACTCGTAAAACTATTTCATTGATAAAATAATATTGATCTTATGCGTTTTTCTTTTTCTGTACAGATTTTTAGTTTTTTCGGAGGCTAGAAATTTTGTACAATGTCATAAAAGCAACTAAGGATTTAATCAAGGGTATTTACAGACTAAAAAATACTAATGTAATTTTTTAAATCCTTGTCGTGTATCATTGTTGTACTTAGGGCATGGAATTCTCGATTTTCGCGCTTATTTTTAGTGTTTTTTGAGGTTAGAAAAAATTATTTCATAATAGAGCAATTTGGACCCCAGATTCAAATTAAGCAGCTCAAAATACATAAGAAAAATATATTTGATTGTTGGTGCTCTGACATTTTTTTTGTGATCCTGTGTAATCCGTCATAACCGAGCATCTCTTTGGCTGATTTTATTAATGCCAAGCATGTTTTATATTGTATTTGAACACACGTTACATCTTGAAAAAAATATTTAAAATCGTTAGTACTTATCTAATTTATTTTAATTTTCATAATGTAAAAAAATCGATTAAAAAAAAACATAGATATCTATGATACTTATCGTTGTTTTAGTATACTTTAATATTAAAATTTTAAAAGGTTAATAAATCATATATAAAAAAATGTAATAAATAGATTTAAAAATATTCATTTTCTGGGTGTGCGTGGGTGTAAATAAGGAATGTATGTAATTAGTAATATCTTAGGATTTCTCACACCAATTGTTATCGTTCTTTCAGGATTTTTTATGATGGATATTCTGTAAGATATTTCTATTTTCGGATATCCATAATTGCTGGTGAAAAAAATTTCAATGTTATTGGTTATTATTACTTTTTTTTTCAGAAAATTGTTGTTTTTCCATTATTTTTTTAGTATTAAACTTTGTTTTAGAATATTTTCTAGTAGGAAATTTTTAATATCATAAAATTTCCTAAATATTTTTATTCTGATTCGATCGATTTTGGGAAATAGACTTTTTTTATTATGTATTTTTCGCTCGTAAGCGTTGTTTTAGAACATTTTGTGGTTAAGTATTTTAAAAATCATAGAATCTCTGACATTATTACGTTTTTGGATTGAGAAAAAAATAATTGATGAGGGTGTAAAAAAGGAGCAGAACATGTGAATGAGAAAGCTTTGTGTCTATAAATTAGCAGCGGTTTTTACTAATACGTAATCTAATATCTCGTATTCCATTTAAATCTTTGGTTCGCAATAATTCAAAATTAGTGCACTAATTATCCGGTATTCGATTGTTTTTGTTTTTTCTTCTGCTTTTTCATTTTATGGTTAGCATACAATGATACCAAAGTTAAAGAATAAACAACTGATACTTATCGGAGTACGACAAAGTATTAATGCAGCTTAATGGTTCGACTCAATTGATGTAACCCTGTAAAAGAAAGTGTAAAACATCTGTCGTCTCTTTCTGTTGTACCTGCAACTGTGCTAAAATCGTCTTTCCCAGATACCAGAGACTATACAAAAATTTGTGAAACATATCAGATAAAAGTCACAGATGTGGTGATATTTCACAATTAAGTGACTTTAAATGACTATTTTTCAATCGTTGGTAATCCACAAAAAGTTTTCTAGGATGATGCATGATTGAAAAATGGTAAATTGCTCCTTCCAAAATTACTCCCTAACTCTTGTAGCGATTGTTAAGGTGCAGCACTTATTAATTCTTCTCGATGATTTTTAAGAAAATCTTAGAATATTCTTGATACCATAAAATCCAAAACGGTAGCCGAGAACATAAATATATCTGCACAGCTTCATGAAAAGGTGAAAAATTTTCATAAACTTGATGATATTAGTCACCATATGCCTGGGATAAAGGATACCAAGTGTGTTAAAACGGATTACGGTACCAAAGAATACTTTCAAAAATGACTTGTGTTGTACAATTTACGGAAAATATACCTTTCATTAAAAGAAGATGTCCCAAAGGATAAAATTGGAGCTAGTACTTCTGCAGCATTACGCCCTTCAAATTGTGTTTCAAACGGTATAACCCATACCCATAGGGGTGTGTGTGCATGTACTATGAGAACGTCAACCATACGCTATTTGCACTATATATTACCAATGTTACTATGCAAAAAATAATAATTTCGAAGACTGCATAGCTTTAATAGTTTGTGAAAATTTTGCGTTTAAGTGATATCTAGACTTTTGCAATAATGGTTCCGGTAGTGAAAAAATTAGACAGTTATTGGGTGATTATTTAGAAGAAAAAGCCATCGATGAGGTAAAATATCAAACTTGTCTTACAACCCGCTGATCATCTTTGGAAACTCGAATCGTTCCCACTGAAGTTTCTTTTGACACTTATCCTACGGTCCTTTTCGAATTAAAAGTACAGTGATTGATAAAAAAACATCAATTATTGCAGTTTAAATGTTTACGTGAATCATTGAAAGTCGGTGATTTTCTTATTGCGATGGATTTTAGTTAGAACTATGCTTTTATAATTTAGGTTGCCACGCAAAGTTTTCACTACATTAATAACCAATTAAATTTAGCTACGGCAGTTACATTAGTGTGCTTTATTATTTAATTGAGAGACCCTCAAGGTCGCAAAAGTGACTTATTCTTAGAAGTACGATTCTAATCATTATATCAGCATTTGAAAAGAGAATGCTTGCGTCGGACACCTGCCAAAAGCGGAGCCTCCATACTTATTGTTTTGTACTGAATACTGTAGGCACAAGCATTTGAAAAATTTTGTTGACAAGTGTTAATTGTAACTAACATAGATACTTTAATTTGCAAATTAAAAAAATCAAATTAATTTTTGCAAAATTTTATCCATAACCATCGTTAAAAGTAGCTGTACAGATAGTCTAATGTATAAAGAATTACTGGAGAAAATTTTATCTTGACTATTTATAATTTTTGAGTCACTATTCAAGTTGATTAAAAAACTCTATAAATACTGTAAAATTCCACTCTCTGATAGAGATCATCCTTTATTTACGTTATAGTTTCCGGGGAGAAAGGATGTTTTAAAATTCTCTATGCATTTTTATTCAGGAGAAGGTGAAAAGCAATGAGTCGTTTACGTCATTATTCAAACCATAGATTTGCAGTGGCTTTTCAACAGAAAAGCAACGTTTTACCACGTAAAACCGCCGGCCTGATAGATTGCGTCATGAATTTTATTACAGAACAATTTAGACGAGTCTTTTTTAATATATCATGTTGTAATTTCTTATATATAAGGAAATCGTTTATCTTTGTACATTTTTTAGATATTTATTCTAGAATTTGGGGAGTTAGCAGTAGCTTATGTTTCATAGCTATCTATATATAATATTTTAATGTATTCGTGGAACTGTAGAACATTTTGTTGAATTAAGTGAGAAGTTGTTGGAAGAGGAAAAGGGGCTTATGTTAATCGTATGCTTTTTTACATAGGGGTGGATTGAATTCAAAACTTACGGAGAGCCCTTAGTATGGCTGTATAAATTAAGCAGCGATATATTTAGCAAATTAGTAGTTTACGTACCTATGGCACAAAGTACAAAATGCAGGCCCAAAGGTCAGGGGTTTTTGTATGTTTGCGCCCAAGGTGCGAACGGTGTTTTTGTTGCACGAGAAGGCAAAGTGCAACTTTGCCCCCATAGGCACACTTTGGGCCCGCAAATCTCTCGGCGCCCCGCAGAGTGCAAAGTTCTTTACTGCCCGTGGGTGCAATACGATTCAAGGGCCCAAAGTGCGGCCCTAGGGCGTAAAACGCCAGTTGCACTTTGCGCCCTAGGTAATAAATAGAATTTTTATGGATATCACCTTATCGAAGGCAAACAAGTGTCGGTAAGGAAATCATAGAAAATAGAACTTTGACAGTGCAGGGCTAAAATTGGATATAAGAAAGTGTATAATATCACTTAAACAGCTTATGGTACTAAATAAATTAAAGTTAGTAGGTTTTATATGGAAAATAGCAATAGTAAGTGCAGCACAGTGAGACTACTCCACGAAGCAATTCAAAAATATCTCTAAAAAGGAAAAAATTACAGTGGCGTTGTACCGAAATAATTAGTTAGTACTAACGGTGAAACAGTAATTAAATGTACTAAAAAAATATTACATGACATTGGCAGGATGCCACAGTGGCATTAATAAAACTCACATATTAATCGCGAAGGATTACTACTGGAGAAACATGCAACTGGGTGTATATCATGTTGATCAAAAAAGCTGGGTAGGGTAAAAAATAGGCTTTAATATTAATCTTTACACTAAGTAAACCGTTCAAAAATATCAATGGATTAATATAGTCGGATAGAAAAACCGATGGCACATGTAAACAGCCACATCATTCAAAGATTAGCTTACAAAACATATAATTATCGTACCAGCCATGAAAGCCATTGCTCTCTAAACAGTAGAGGCACTTTAAGACAAAGTGATAGCATACTTTGGCGCACCAAAAAAAAGCGTCTGATAGAGGGGCACATTTTCAAAATCAATTCTTAGAGAAATTTGCAATGGACCTTAAAAAAGACAAGATGGGCACTTCAGCTTCATATCCACAGAATCATATTGCAATTGAATAAATGCACGATACTCTCAGGAGGTATCTAAACACGAAAAATAACTTTGGATGAGCATCCAGTCCTGTGCATGTGCAAGTACAATACAAAAAAATACTAGACTACGGAAATAGCCCCTTAAGAGGTATTATTAGGCGATCAAGTCAAAATTTCATCAAGCTTTAGGAAAACATCGAGGTGATATACCTACAACGAGTATCAGGAATGCATGTAGATAAAATTAGAAAAGCCAGTGTTCTAAAAACCCTAATTATCAGACACTAAGGAAAGCCACAACATAATAGACGGTAGCATATATTGGGCAATCAAATTATACAGACATCAAGAAAACAATCAATAAAAAGCGAAGAGTTAAGAAATAGCCAGAATAATATCAGTAGCAGATCAAAAGAAGATATTGCTTATGAGGATCAATAAATAAAATCATAAAGTCTATTTGCAGCTTCTTTGTAAACATGGCCTACATACCACTGACAAGATCAAGATACAATTAAGTGTATAAATATTGAAACAAAAATAATTGAATAATGCAAATTATATAAGAGGGCAAGTACTAACAATTAGCTACATACGATTAGCTTCACCATAGCTCAATATATAAGTACTCTGTTCATGTAAGTAAAAAAACAACATAAAAAATAAATGCACAGTAGGTGACAGTACAGAAAAACGCACAAGTTATAAATAAAAATTAATCTCATGTTTTTGGACAGAAGCCACACCGATAAAAAAAGAACGATTAGTCACGTCAACATAAAACATAATATTGCATGTGGATAGGAATTAGTAAGTCAAAAACTAAAATGCATTTTTAAGCACAAGCATGTGAGCAAAGTCGAAATGTAGTATGACGATGAGAAAATAGAAGTAGTGTTCAACGCAATTTCTGCCGGCCACATACAAAATCTCAAAAGCACAGGAAAAAGTAGAAGATGTGGTAAGAACAATAGTTAGCTCTAAAATTGATTGTCAAGTTAGAGTGGGGCAAGCACCTCTGGGACAGGTAACAGATGAGAAAAAATAGAAAATAGATAAATCGTCAAAGTTAGACTCCACAATCACAACCAATACAAACTAGATATCGAACAGAAGAAATGACAGGTACACCGATCGGTGATCATAAATAAAAGTATCAATACATAGCAGAATTAAAAAGAAAATAACAGATGTAGGTTTAAAATATCTACGGAATACATAAGCAGATGTAAAAAAGTATAAGAAATTAGGAGAAAATTTAAAAAATCGGGCCCAAAACTTATGATTACATTCGGAAGCGCAACGAATACAATATATTTATAAGTCACGGCATATCACATTTACCAGTGGCAGCAATGAAAGCTATATCTTGAGTAAAAATCTTGGGGTGGCAGGTCGGGCTGAATCGCACGATCCCAGGGGAGAAAGGTACAACTACAGAAATATAGATAATAGAAGTCACAGAAATAGCGACCGTAGTATTTAACGAAAAGTTATATGCTACACAGAGATAGCACTAAATGAGGTAGCAGTGTCATTTGGATTGTATTGAAACGTATAAAAATATTTACAAGTAGTCGTAAGAGTAACTGCAAACACATACACATTGGATTAAAAGGTATCAAAACACAGAGAATGGTAGCTAATGAACGGGAAAAATAGTGCTGTTGGGTACTTAGTTCAAAATAAGAAATCAGAAAGCAACTGGCCCAATAAAAAAAAATACCTGACTATTTGAATAAACAATCAAGAGGCAACATCCGTGATCGGGGGCGATATTACAATGAGAGAGAAATATATCAATGGGATGACGACTAAAAATGTATGTATACACTTTTACATTTATGTTAGGGAGGCTTCACCTCCAACGCACTCCGCGCGCCAACCCCTACACCCTGACAATAACTTTTAGTAATGCACTTAATTTTTGCTAAAAGTTATCTAATTACAGTCTATTTTTAAACTATATTAAATACAGATTGAATAAGTAAAAACATGTCATTTAAAATTATTTGAAGATAAGTTAATAGAATGTAAGACCTTCAGACATAAAGCAAGTCCTTAGCCAAATAAAATCTAATTTCCAAGGGAGCTCTCTACCACTGTAAGAAATTTGTCATATTAGGAGATTCCCTGTTTGAGATGCTAGGTTAATAAGGTGTTAATGCATAAACTATAGTTACTTTTTGGAAATAGAAACATATTCTCGTACAAAATGTTGTATCACTGTATGTGTTCATATTCTCCAATAAACACGAACTTATTTTTTAAAAACATGTACTTTCTTGGCTCTTTGTTTAATTTGCAGTTCAAAACGGTTTCATCAAGTCATCAAAGAAAGCAATTAAATAATTGAGCACGTGATACATTTGGTGCTCTTGTTTGTACAAAAATAAGTTTTAAAAGTGAATATTTGCAAATAACTGGTAGTTCAAGCATACTATCGAGACCAAGGCAAATTTAAGAAATGAGAAAAAAGGAATCAAAATATATCCTAATGCGTCGATTAAAATCTTATGTCTTGCGAATAATAACAGTTTTTTTTCTATATACTTGTATACGTAAGACAATAGATCAATAATGTATTAGAAAACTGTGTTCAAAGGTCCAAACTTTTAAGTTTACTAAAATTATTACATGCTTGCTAAAACAATTATTTTGGATTTTTTTTAATAATCCAGTATTTGTATGTTATTTCATTATTTAAAGTAGTATTAAATTATCTTTTGTTTAACAAAATTTAAAAATTAGAATGTTATGATATTACAAAAGAAGCTCTACATGCTTTTTCTCGTGCTTATCAAAAAATTACTTCTAAAATGTCTTAAGACGAGCTTGGATGGTAAATATATACTGGTCGAATAATTATTCTAAACCCATACTTTTCTCTTGTGTTACTGAAATAACTTACGTAAAACCTTGGGAAACAGTAAGTCACTCAATCAGGAAGGTCCCCCTGGCGATGAAAATCTTATGACTTATAAAAAATAAAATATGATAAGCTAAGTATTCTCTCCCAGCAAGGCGTGGATGCTGCTGTCAACTTACTTATGTCGTATTTTTCTGCTATAATAAAATTCAGAAAGTTGTATGATAATAGGCAAACCATAGCGACTCTTCCATATTCTGTATTGATATTTTGCAATGCAAGAAACGACTATTTGTCCAGTGTTTTTTTATAAAGTTAAGAATAGTGATAACAGTAAGGGCAGCGACTGTAATCAATACTTTACCATCCATAAGTAACTGATATTTTCTGTGTGTCCTTTTTAGTTGTGAACACAACATGAAGTAACTTATGCCATTCGTGTTTAACGTCTGACCTGTCAAACAAATAGTAGAGAAAACCTGCTTTATCTACGTTGTCGAAAAAAAGTGTCTTTTATGTTTGAATATTTATATCAATTAATAAATGTTTTTTTCGGGCTCACTGATAAAATATCATCATCGAATAGTAAAATTATCAAGATATTGTGAATTTAATTTGCAAAATAAGGGACATTTGCCCGACCTGTAGTGAATAAACCTATCACATCTGATAAGTAGAAAGCAATTATTTCAATATCTACCTTAAGAATCAGAAAACGCCGTTAATCTTAGTTTTCCAGCAAATTTAAAGCAAACAAGTAACAACAGAAAAGGGTGAAAATTGACAGGAATTTGCTGAGACATTTTGACTGACGGGCCAGCTTAGACATTAACAAGACGAGTATATCTATGACTATTATCTTGGTATACTACATTGATAATTAAGTTTGAATTTGTACAGTTTTCATACGCACCGTCTAATAATGAAGTGCGCTTACTTTGTGCAAAATTCTGTTTTGGGGTGTGTCCAGCATCCAGGGCGCCTAGGCCTACTCACTAGTCCTAATCTACCCCATTGCAATAACAAGTGACAGGTCTCATCGGACCCATCTTAATAATAATGAAACTTTGTGTGACGATTTACTTATACAGCTGATCAGTTTTAAAATTTAAACAAGCTTGTCTGTACGACTATGACTTGTTCTGGAAACATGAGTACCAATTGGCCTTATATTTCATAAATCATGTTTTAATTATTGAACAGCACTCCTATACTAATGTGTAATTCTATTTTTTATGATTATGACACATCTTTCAAATTCATATAATTTTTAGACACGGAGAAACTTAACTCTCCAAAAGCAGGAGTGCAACCACTAATACAATCACTGTTTTGGCTGTGGGACGACTTTCTGTTTTAACATGATGAATGAGGTCCAAATTTTTAAATTACTTGTACAGTAACCTCTAAAAAATGGAATCAGGTTATAAGACCTACTTAAGAGATTACAATTTGAATATGCTCTGAAAAGGCACCTTTTTTGACTTTTAACTAGAACGTTAGAGATTGCATTTGGATATGTTCTATTCAAGAAGAGAAAAATTAAGTCTAATAATTATGTGTGCTCACTTTATGTTCAATTCTAATTTAAGATATAAAAAATGTCAAGGCTTCAGGATTTTCCCTGATGGACCTACTTAACAACAACAACAACAATAACAGCAACAACAACGTTGACAAAAAGTGCAAGGTCTATCGAAGAGGCTTATACCGTCAAAATTAGACAAGTTTACCAGCACAACTTATTTATAGACCTGGAAGCTTAACGAGAGTAGCTTACATTTTTATTGCGGTAACGAAAACAACCACTTGTGTAATGACGATTTTCTTTGTTACATAATTGTTTCATTTTGAATGTGTTATGACTCCGTACTTTTTCAAGAGTGTTAAATTAACAAGAGAGAAAAATTGTAGAACCCATTACTACTCGACCCCAAAGGGAGAAAGTCTGGTTCTTTGCTACAGCTTGACATATTGTATGGTATTATTGAGCTTTTACAGCAAATATTAGAGAGCAACAGAAGTAAGTATTAATAAATTTCTTTGCATTCATGTATATTATTCAAGTTACTTGACTTAATAAGTACATACAATTAGGTGTCAAAGTTAATTCAAATAATTTCCATCTCCTCCAGCGAAAAAAAGGATAAGAATGTATAAGCTGATACCTTGAAACTAAAACTCAAAACTTCCTGAAATTATACATTGACATCTGAAAAACCGAGCTTTTTTGACGTTATAATGCGATTGTAGGACGAATTGCTGGGCATATTCAGCTTACACCGCTATGCCTAATGCTTGGTAAGAGCTATCAGCTGCCAAGTTTATCTTTACTCAGAGCAGTTATTTTCATTTTTAAATTAAAACACGTAAGAAAATATTGGTTTTTACTTTGCATCACTTTTATTTTTACAACGTTATATCCTCAACGACGGAGTTTGCCTCTTGTATATGAAGAAAGAGCGTGAAGATGGTAATCACAAGTAATATACTGACTTGAAATGCCGATATTGACCTAATTTAGCGGAAAAATATAGGTTACGGTTCATCACCAAAAAGAACACTATTACATAATATTATGTTTATTAGTTTAAAAGTTATTGGATACACAAATTTTTTTACTAGAAATAGCTGCAATTCTTTAGTATGCTTATGCGAAATAGATTTATTAGTAATACTGTGAGCCAATACAATTAAGAGTGCAGGAAACGAATTTGTTCCAAACATTTCAGTAAAGAGAAGCGCAGACGAATTCTGAAAAAAAGTTTTTCACATGTTGGATTTTTTACACAGTTCTTATGGAAGATCAGTACAAATTTTCACAGTGAATTGTTGTTTATAATGCAAGATTATGAGACAGTTTGACAAAAAACTAATAATTTGTAGTTCGATAAATTATCTTCGGAATAGTATTTAGGAAAAAATATTTTAACATTGTTTTCAAAGATATTGGAGTAAAAATAAAAATACAGCTTGTAGCCCTATCTGCTAAGTACATAGAAAACGTCGGTTGCTGTTGCCTCGTCGTAAAGTTATTTCCAAAATATTTCTACTTGATATCAAGATCTGAAAATTAGAACGCATATTCTTAAGACACCAACGAATAATACTATATAAAAAAATATTTTAATTTCTGAGAATTCGTCACAGATTTTTGTTGATAACACTCATCTCTCTGGGGCTTTAATATTTTCTTAATAAAAAAAAACATTTTTGTCATATAATCAATTATAGGAGAAAGCAGGTCATGTGTGGAGAATGCCTGAATTTTTCGTACCCTGCAGCGTGTAAAAAGGCTAATTTTTAGTTATGTGGTCGGTAAAGAGCCTTTGTAAGTGCAATATCGAAAATAATTGATACCTTAATAATACAGTTATCGAATTATAGAACTGAATATGTAGCAGAAAAAAAATTCAGAAGCGATCTTACAAAATATGTTGTCCATTGTGAATCGACGATTCAACAGTAGCTTTTCTAATTAAACTGATAACCGGAGATAAATCGCCCAAATGATTTTTCTGCTGAATCATAAAAAAAAAAGTCATCAACCCCGGTGATTATGTGAAAACCATTGAAAAAGTTGTTAGTGTCAAACTTTTTGCTAAGATAACGTTTTCTGAAATATCTTCGACGAATGCAAATATCTTATATAGATACTACATTCGAAAAACACTATGTACCGTACGAAAGAGTATACAAAATTGGATTAGAGAAGACCTTTTGCTCAATTTTGACAAGTTCAAAATCTCTAGAAACTCATTCGTGATAACGTTAGTGTTATATCTTATTGCAAACAAGATAACGTAGGAGAAGAAGAGTGGTGGCAGAGGACAGTGCAGAGAGAGAGAGAGGAGGAGAAAGCATTTTATAAATATGCATGCGCGATCGCTGCCGAATAGCCGACGCAGCTCTAGCTAAAGTCGACTTGTACATGTAAATATACTGATTAATGTAAATACTTGTGAAATAAATGCTTATATTATATTTATGGTTACGATGTACAGTCACTTAGGGTAACCTGCTCCTGGCAGTTTTACTGACTAGTAAATGCTGGGATGGAAGCTTGTGCTCCTGATGAACATGAATTCACATAAAAACATAGGATGACATAACCTGTTCTGTACTGACCTGTTAATATGATGTTATACTGGTCTAAGAATAATATTATTTTCTCCTATTTGTAGATAATAATCTACAGGCTAGACAATCAGAGATAACTGCTGCGATTATAGTGTATCCAACGCGTTTAATGATTAGTTATTTTCAATCATTGAACATTCATTTACTTCTAACTGATGGTTGGAAGGTTGTGGACTGAGTCTCTTGCTCCTTTACAGGCCGCAGAACAAGTAGTCATCCAACAAATTTGTTTGTTGCATATGTATTTTGAAAGAGTGAGACGGAAAGTTTAAGCTATCGTTATATGTTTTAT
This sequence comes from Copidosoma aretas, assembly GCA_030522625.1. NCBI lineage: Eukaryota > Metazoa > Arthropoda > Insecta > Hymenoptera > Encyrtidae > Copidosoma > Copidosoma aretas. The sequence goes on from JAPYYV010004508.1 coordinate 13,715, forward strand.
GTATATTATTTTATATTACACCCCTGAATCTGTATTTCTTTGAACTAGGGGTATATTCCGCGGAAAAGTTTAGCGTATTTCTGGGGGGAACGCCCATAAGATCAATGTATTCATCAGAATATTTTTTTTTTTTTTAGTTCTAGCTTTATAATTGCCTTACTTGTTATTTAGATCAAACGTAGTGGCTAGAATTTAGATTTCTTGAGCTTGTTTTTTAAGTTTGTAAGTGGCCTGTTCTTATCCTTCTTTTTTCTGATAATAATATTTCCTCAGATGTTTTTAAAAGTGAAACGAAATTCTTCAAATCATTATCTAACACGATAGCATCGTGATAGTGTGATAATGTGGCCCGTCAATCTTCATAATATTTTCGACCGAGTAATCCTCCATCTTTAATAGGAAAAGAATTAGGGACAACATAGAAAAATGTAGGTTTTCTTTATATTGTCGGTCAATACGGGGTGGGGTGTGATTTCCGTAAAACTGACTATGTTATTAAACTCTACCTTAGGTTTCCGAGCTAATTGATTTAGTTTTACTAAATTCGTCGTGGTTACGTTATCAGGCATACAAGTTTTATACTGATTCATACTTTAAGGAAAAAATTATTTTACACTAGTCGGCATATCATTTACTCCAAGTCCTTGACTTGTGCTGATATAAACGGTCTTGATTTTGTCACAATGTTCATTACCTGAGCCGTACTGCTTGGCATTTGATTCTGATTGAGTCGCTGAGGGCTCACCTCCGAATGACGTTAGGGGTGAGAAGCCTTCTAGTTTAAATAATGAGGTAGGCAATTGTTTCTTAGCTGTTGATAATTTTGATAATTTTTCCCTTGATAATTGAAGTTCATATATAGTTGATTACAATTAATATAGTGATTTTGAGGGTAACTTTAGTACTAATAATTTTTGCCTAGAAAAGATTGGTTGTTTCTAGAATAGACTTTTAATTTTTCTGTTAATATTAACTATTAGAATTCCTGTTGTTGTATTAGTTAAAGTTATATTGCCCAAAATCATTACTTTTTTGTTGATTTCCATGATATTAATTTATTTAATTGAGTTTAAAACTTCATTGAAAATTCACATTATTATTGAATTGCCCATCAGAATTATAATTATGAGTAGGAGTATCAATTATATGACTAATTATTTGCTCTGTTTCTTGTTGTGAAAATAATTGATTATTATACCTGTTTTGTTCATTATATCGATGAAAATCACTGCGAGTAGTCCTTGATATCAAGCATCTGGGATCATACCCGCTTTTATTTGGCTCGCCAATCTTTATGCATAATCAAAGGAATCTGATAGAGCAGCAGGTTCTTTCGCATCCACCTGCTGGCTTACCACAGTTTTTAGTCCTTTTATGAACGTGTCTAACACTATGTCTTTTCTTGGGGTCATCATATGCGCGTTGTACGTATTGTCCTTATCTTCTATCAGAGCCTTTTCAGCACCGCTCAGCAGTAGCTTTACATAATCATACTATTCGCCGACTGATTGGTCTTGTCGTTGGCGCACTTTCTGCAGCTAAATTTGATAATAAGTGACGATTTCTCCTGAAGCATACCTTTTTTTTGTATGTGTTATGAATGCCTCAAGATATTCAAATTCTTGGCCGCTCGCACTGACACGCGCGGCACCACGCAAATTTTGTTGGACTATTCTCTTATATAGATATTTTTAGTCGACCCTGACCCAACTTTCTTCTTTCCTAATATCTTGAATGCAATCATTAAGAGGGATCTATTTTCCGTCAAATATAAGAATAGATTTAATCGCGTGCTGGAAGGAAAAATTCGCGTTAAGAGACTCCATTAGTGCTGTAACTACTGTCACGTCAGCATCACCTTTATTATCGTTTTTATCCACCATTTACACCGTTAAAGTCTTCTACTTGTTCTATAATTTATATTGAATGTGTTTATTTTATTTGTTCTTATTTATTTATGTACTATATTTCGTCGGTACGTGTAATATTTCAATAAATTATTGAGGCTCAAATACTTTTTCTTTTCCTTAACTTCAGTAAATTGGGTTCGTACAAACTTCGGAAAAATATTAGGCTTTACTTCTGAAATATACTATAAAACACCCAAGAGATTTAAGTATTTAAACAGACATAATAATAAATATCATGCAGTTGACAAGCTCAATTTAATTGTAATAAGAATGAATAATACAAATATTTTTCTTTTGATTGTATGTGTATATACATGTAATAATGTATATATATGGGACATTCTTTTTAATATTGACACCCCTACCCCGCTGTCCAAAAATAAAAGCATCTAAAAAATTATTTAAAAAATACCTTTTTCTAGCCTAAGGGAGTTCACCTTTTGGGCACCGTAACTACAAATGTCGGAGACCAGTACTAATGATGAGTGGAATTACTAAAAAAAATTTATTATTCAGCACATTAATAAACTGGCATTTGTATTATGTTTGTTAAATAAAAAAGATTGTAGAGATTTAGTGCAATAAACAAACAAAAAAAGTGTTTTGTCAATGTAAACTGTAAAAAGGGCCCCGCGATATCCATGCCTGAAAGAACGGCTCCTAACCTAACTTGTATACATAGTAATACTTTAAAGCAGGCTTTTTTCTTAAACTTTATAAGATTCTTATAATTGCTCTTCTGTAAGACTCTGAATCGTTCTAAGAAAAATTAGGTGTGTTCTCACGCAATCACTAAACACATATTTCTAATCATTACAAAATCTGATAATTTTAAATACATAATCTCTCTTAAAAAAATGAGTTACACGTGACTGTCGACAGAATAACTCTTGATCTGATTGGTTGAGACTAGCTGAGAGCGGTAAAATTTAAAAACAAGAATTTGAAAAATTGAATTGAATAAAAAGTAATTTAAATATAAAAAAATGAAAACTAACTGTTATAAAATAGCTAATAATTTTATTTTTCTTGAAAAGTAATGGACATTAATGTTTGGTTAATAGTTGGGGGTTGGCGCGCGAAGCGTGCAGGGGGCGGAGCCCCCTAGTAAAAAAAAATTGATAGTCATGACAGAGCTGTATTTTAAAGTTTCTCATAAGAGTATGTGGTAGTTTTAACCCTCGATTTCTTAGCTCATAGGCTCTGAATAGCTCTGAAACTCTAAGGATCGTCTTCTACGATTGTAAATTGTATGTTTATACAGTCTTATCAAAATCTGATTATTTTCATTTTGGGGGTGAACTCCCTTAAAGCCTGTAGTTTACGATCATTAGTGGCTCTTTCTAAAAATAAAAAATAGCGGCTGATTGTATGACTGTGATCGTCCCTCAAGTCCACAAAAAATGTAAAAATCAGTTTATATCATAGTACCTCTTCATTTAACAATCCTAAGAAATATGAAAATATATAGTTATTTGGTTGTTAAAGTAAAATTATGTATCACCGTCGTATTTTAAGGTCATACCATGGTCCGAACCTCAAAGAAAAGCTATTAACCGTATTTTATTCCTTAAAACATTCAAAGTAGCCATTAAGATATTTACAATAATATTTTGTTCATGTTCATAACGTTAATAAACATTCATTGATTATGGTCATCGGTCTATAAGGAAAAAGAAGCTATTCCTAACCTCTATAAACACTTATAAACGCTTGTTTTGCTAGTACAATCTTCAATTATTGTACTAAGATGAATGACTCAATACATTTTGTACGAAATCCATAGCAAAGATTAGAACTTCAACTAATTTTCTTCCATACTAAGTTGTAACGATTATTTTTGAATCTATAAACCAGATAAATTTTAGTTTCGTAAGGCTTAAACATTATTTGTTCATTTTTTCTAGAATAACTTGTTTTTGCATAATACTTGCGTTGCTCAACAATAACAAAAAGGTCGAATTTCTGTAGAGTGATAACACATTTTTAACTTCTAATAAAGAGGACTCCCGCAAGACATCGTAACTATTACACGCTTTTTTGCACACTGATGTTACCAAGTTAATATTAAAAAAAAACCACGGCTACCCTGTATCTGTAAGGTGTAAATATTTTCATATTTTTATTAAACACAATTAAATTCTACGTATCGGTTTTCAGATAACTCCTTGATAAACCATTATTTTTCAACAAAAAAAATTAGATAATGTTTTTTCTGTTGTTATAATAACTTTTAAATACAGTATATAGAACGCGGTTTCTATACTCGATTTTTCGAACAGAATTATTTTTAAGCGTGTGTGTGTGTACAATTACATTGCACCCACACATGCATACGCATTGACTTCATACCAAGCAAGTTCAAGCCTCTGTAGCGCGCTAGCAATCCAGCTACATACGAACACGTCCAACACTTGCACTGATACGCGTATATAACCACGAGGGCGAGACTGATATAGCGTGTAACAATTGGCATTTTTATTTCAATCGTATGCCAGAAATCATTCAAACTTAATTACAAATTTTTTAAATACAGTATCTCAAAATTTTCTACGTTTAGGGAGGTAAACAAGGATATCTTTGGAAATAACAAATCCTAAACAAATAAAATGTCACAGATAATCATCATACTATCCTTGCAAAGGCCTTGTCGAACACACTTATTAAGATTTCTTAAGTAGATCTTATGCTATTATTATTTAACAGTATCTTAACATGCAATATGCAAAATCGAAAAACAAATTTTATTGTACTACCCCCTTTAACTATTTTTTGTTCGAAATTAACCTTATTTACATAGAATTTTAATCGTACAATTTGATAATTAATACTTATTTAATGTTATGCACTTGTTCTCAAAAGATCTCGCAAGTTTTCCTATAGGATCTTTTGGTGTAGGTACAAGTGTAGAGATCACTTAAATCAAAAGTTTTTGCAATGTTTATTCAAACTGTGTATGATAAATTCTTAACTCATAAAGCAACGAATTTTTTATAGAATTTAATTAATATTAAAATAAATATACTTCTCATTAATCAAATTAAAGTACTACTTTTTGCTCATTAGATTATAAAATATTTACTTAATACATAGCTTATAATTGTAGTATGTATTATCAAATCATTTATCGGAAACAATAGGACTCAGTCAAGAATAAATTTACAATAAATTTTAATACTTTAAAATTTATATTTTCTTTTTTAAAGATATTTTAGACGAAAAATAGTTATCAAAATTTGTATAAGTTAATATAGATGATTTTACTCCCTCAAGGAGCTAGCAGAGAAAATTTTTAAAGCCCTTATTTTTCTACATTACAAAAAAGACCCAAGTTTTAAAACCTTTTTAAATGCAATGTAATGGTAATTAAAAATTTTTTTTTTACGATACGCATACAGTTTTTTCAATTAAAAAAAAAATCATTCTTTAAAGTAACTTGGGCTTTAATTTTGATACAAGTCTTATAATATGTACAGCTGTTAACTGCTTGAAATCATTATCGTTAATTGTTAAAGGCGGACAACGATTTTAAAATATTGAATAGATAACAGTGTAATAAAGTATCTTTTATCTTTTACGTAGGTTTAGATGTATGGAGACGGATGGATTAATTTTTTAGTAATTCATTAGTGGTAAATAGCATTATATATACTAGGAAAGCAAAATTTTTCGGTCCTATTAAAAATTTTTACATCACTCTAAAGAAATTCAGTCTTTTTGTTGGTGTCAAGCAACGCAAGAATTATGCGAAAAAAGTTATTCTCGAAAAAATCAGCAAATAATGTTTAAGCGTTACGAAACTAAAATTTATCTGGTTTATAGATTGAAAAGTAATCGTTACAACTTAGGATGGAAGAAAATGAGTTAAGGTTCTAATTTTTGCTATGGATTCCGTACAAAACATATTGAGTCACTCATCTAAGTACAATGATTGAAGATTGTACCAGAAAGATAAACGTTTATGACTGGTTACAGAGGTTAGGGACAGCTTTTGTTTCCCTATATACTGATAACCATAATTAATGTAGGTTTACTAATCTAGTGAACATGAACAAAATATTCTTGTGCTTATCTTAATGGCCACTTTGAATGTTTTAAGGGAAAAAATACGATTTATAGCTTTTTTTGAGGTTAGAACCATAGTTTGACCTTAAAATACGACGGTAATACATAATTTCACTTGAACGACCAAAAAACTATATATCTTTATATTTTTAGGCTTGTTAAATGATAAGGTTCTATAATATAAACTGATTTTTACATTTTTTTTCGGACTTTACGGACAATTAGAGTAATACAACCAGCCACCATTTTTTATTTTTAGAAAGATTCACTAACAATCGTAAACTACAGGCTTTACGCTAAAAAACAGTATTTGTTAATAATTTTTAAGTTGCTTCCATTTTTAGACAGCGGGGGGGGGGGGTAAATATGAAAAAGAATGGCGCATTGTTTTCGCATCCACATGGTAAATGTTTAATAAGAAATTTTTATGAAAAGATCTTTGTGTTATACATTTACTTATATTTTTTGTTATTATTTTACATTGTGTCATGCGATTATTCTATGTACATTTATAATTTATAGATTTTTGATCCTGAAGAGGCCGTTAGTAAAACGGCAAAATATTAATGTAATTAATAAACAGTCATGCTCCAATCACTTAGTTTCTGTTGTACATGAAAAAGAATGCCCCATATATATATTAGGGTGTCCGTTATCTACCGATTGTAACTTTTTGATCATATACCGCCTGGAATCTCTTCGCTGTATCCTAAAATGATAATCCTTACCCTGAAAACCCCAAAATTTTGGATTTACCATGGGCCCCTGGACGCAATTTGGTTTCCCATTTAAATGGCATAAAAATTTCAAACTTCAACCTTGTTTGATTTTTTTGACCACTTTAAGTATTTTTTCTGGATTTTAAAATCACACTATTGAATCGCGTATCACTTGGACTTGATTTATTGATTTTTTCCTGCTCAATATGAGCATGTTGAAAACGTTTAATTTTGGCCTTCGAAGCCTTCGAAGAACAAATAATTTAATATATAAAATAAATCCAAATGATACGTATTTCAATGGTGTGATTTAAAAATCCAGAAGAAATACTTAAAGTGGTCAAAAAAATCAAATAAGGTTGAAGTTTGAAAATGCCATGCTATTTAAATGAGAAATCAAATTGCGTCTAGGGGCACGTGTTAAATCCAAAATTTTGGAGTTTTTAGGGTAGGGATTATCATTTGAGGATACAACGAAGAGATTCCAGGGGATATATGATCAAAAAGTCAAAATCGGTAAATAACGGACACCCTATTATGTATGTATATATATCGGACATTCCACGTCAACCGGGACACCTCAATGGCCAAAATTCAACGCAATATAGAGAATTCCTTCTGGGCTCAAAATGTTCGTATGATCATAGGCTTTCGAATGTTATCTGGTCTTTTAAAATATTCAAAATGGCGAATCCAATATGGCAGCCGAATTCCGAAATATTAACGGAATTTATTTTAAAAAATCATATCGTATACTTCTTATAATTCTAAGTAAGAAATGTTTCTTGCAAATTTTTGATAAAATTCGCCAATTTTGAGAAAAAAAATCATGAATATTTAAAAATACGTTCAGATTGATACAAACGCATGTTTTTGGTCCTTTACAGAAAGAGATCGCCTTACTGAAGAAGTTTG
>JAPYYV010004509.1:0-26269 GCA_030522625.1 Copidosoma aretas
GGTTCGGCGGCTGGCCATGGCGTGGCGCTCGAACCAGTGGCTAAAAGTGGGCACGCACGTTAACATTGGCGTTAGCAATCTCTCTACTAATCTCTGCCAAGGTCAGGTTCATTCAGATGATAAAGGTTTCGTCCAAGCACATCTGTCAATACCAAATTCCCTTCATTCCACTCCGGTAATGTTAGCCACAGCCAAAGTTTGGGTACGAGCATCTTTGCTTGATCAAGGGTCAACTTGGTCGTTCGTTTCAAATAAAGTTGCTATTGCCTTAGGGTGTCCAATGATTAAAATATCCGTAACAATGACAGGCCTAAGTGGTACACCTTCTGGAAAAACTTTTAATGCTATCAAACTTAAGTTGCTTAACAATTCAAATCAAATTCCATGCAAGACTCAAGCGTTAGTTTTCCCAAATATGATTTTATATGCAAAACATCCATCAATTGATTGATCTAAATTGAATCATTCGACAAATTTCAAGCTTGCTGATGATTTGCCTAGTGATGAAGAAATTTAATATGCTCATTATTACTGACCAATACGGTTCTATTATTTTTAATCAACTGAAAAAAAGAAAGCCAAATGAACCACTAGCCCAAAACACTGTATTTAGTTAGGTACTTTTCGTCCATGTTCCAATTGAGATCAATTTAACAATCATGAAGCTCCTGTTCATCATTCCATTACATTTAATGGTTAGATAAATCGATTAAAAGATTTTGGGAAATGGAAATTTTGCCCCCTAAAATAATTTTATCACCCGATGATGAGTATTGTGAATCTTACCTTCAAACTACTCACTCAAGAAACAAAGACGGAAGATGCATAGTTAGGATCCCTTTCAAATAAAATGATATGGTTCAGATAGGAATATCACGTTCTATAGCAAAAAGGTTACTCGAAAGGTTAGAATCTCGTTCGTCTAGAAATCATGAACATAAACAAATCCATCCCGAATTCATGAACGAATATCAGGCATTGAATCACATGAGCCCAGTAAATCGATTATCGTTTTCCTCAAGTCCCGTAGTATACTTACCCCATCATCCAATTCTACGTAGTCAAAGTCAAACGACAAAACTAAAAGTTGTTTTTAATGCATCGTATAAAACTTCAAATAGCCTTTCGGTAAATGATTTCATGTTAACTGGTCCACACACTTCAAGCAAATATTTTTATTGTCCTGTCTCAATGGCGTTCATATCCAATTGTCTTCGTTGCTGATATTACACAAATGTATCATATAGGATAATGATCATTCATTATCTTTATCGTGACTATCAGCGCATCTTGTGGAGGGCTTCACTTAGCCAAACTCCCGTTGACTTTCAATTAAACACTGTTACATATGGTACTCATTCAGCTCCCTTTTTAGCCTTTAGAGTAATCAACCAACTTGTAACAGATGAGGCTAAAGGATTTTCACTTGCTGTTCCTGTCTTGTTTATGACTTTTTTGTTGACGATATGTTTTTTTGGAGCCTATGATCATCATAGAGCGTAGAATGCACAAAATAAAGTCATAAAACTATTAGCAACAACCAAATCGAATTAACGTAAGTGGGCAAGCAATAAACGAAAATTAATAGCAGATATAGACCCTACAAATTTATGGCCTTGCCTGAAACATTTTAATATCAAATGAAAATGGTGTTAGGTGAAATTCTAGGTCTCCAATGGCATCCATCATCAGATTTTTTCACTTTCACTATCAACTTTGACCATCCAGAAGTGCTATCCAAGCGACTGGTGTTGTCATTCATATCTCAACTTTTTGATCCTTTAGCCTGGATTTCATTAGTTGTTGTCATAGAAAACTTTTCATGCAAAAATTTTGGCAATCAGAAACAAAACGGGATAAAGTAATCAACGATACAATTGCCAATTTATGTATCAAGTACTTTAAATCATTGACCAAATTATCATAGATCCACATTCTTCGATGGAATTACTTTCATATTAATAATGTATGTCACGAACTTCATGGGTTTGCTGACGCATCTACTCATGCATACGGTGCTGTTATTTATCTTAAGAGCTTCTATGCATTAGATTAAGGTACCGTGTCATTAATTATGAGCAAAACTAAAATTTCTCATCTCAAACAAGCTTCTGTTCATCGACTTGAACTTCAAGCAGAATTATCGCTCGCTCAAATGTTTACAGCACTTCGGGCTGTCCGAGCGTTTTTAAATATTTTAGTTCAATGCTGGACTAATTCAAGTATTACCTTAGCCTGGCTTAAAAAATATGTATCAAATTGGAAATTATTTATTTCAAATCATTTTTCTGAAATACATGAGTTAATGCCAAATCATGAATGGAGATTTATGACCACTTATTTGAACCCCGCAGATCTTGCTTCAAGAGGATGTACTCCCCATGATATTGTCTACGATTTGCTCTGGTGGAATTGACCTTGATGGCTAAAACAACGATCAGATAAGTTGCCAAATATCTTTCCTGAAATTCCATCCGACCCACCCATAGAAAATAGAATTGTTTCAAATCACATGACTTTCGACCCAACCAATCCATTGTATATAATAGTTAACAAATTATCATCGTGGATGAAAGTCCTTAGAGTAACTGCCTATTTACTTCGATATGACAACCATTTTACGGTTTGAAATTCAACAAAACCAATCGGAACCAACTAACCTAGTTATGCAATCATTCGATATATTCATTTAAAGTATTTGCATGGGGGAATGAAAATAATACTTAGTACTCTGAGACGATTTATATGGCTTATTAATCCCCATCCAAAAGTTAAATCTGTTTTATACAAATGTATAACTTGCGTGAAAATCAAAGCCAACTTAGCGTCACAATTAATGGCTAATCTCCCAGGTTGTAGAGTAAACAAATCCCAGCACGCATTTTTAATTTGTGGTCTAGACTATGCTGGGCCTCTGAAAGTTAGAATGTCAGGGGGTCGTGGTGTTCGATCTCAACCTTGTTACATACTTGTCTTTATTCGTCTCGCTACAAAGACTATGCGTTTGGAGCTAGTTTCTGATTATAAGTCCCAAATCCCTATTGCTGCGTTTAAACGCTTCACATCAAGACGAGAAATCTCTACTCAAATGCATAGCCATTGATGCACAAGCTTTTGAGGTGCAAATCGCTTATTTTAAGAGAAATACGCCAAAGCAGCTTCCAGTCCAGAATTTTAATTCTTTTTTGCCAAAGAAAACATAAAATGGATTTTTATCCCCACTGCAGCTCCTTATTTGGGCGGAATTTGGGACAGGGTATTTAAAGTGTAAACACTCATTTAAGGCGATTATTGCTAGATCAAACCCCGACTTATGAGGAATTACCAACTTTATTATGTCAAACAAAAGTCGTGCTTAACTAAGTTATTGGGGCACGGATGCAAAAAAATTTTGAGCGTTTTTGGAAAAGGTGGTCCCACGACTATTTGCTGTCTTTTCAGCATCTCACTAAGTGGCGAATTACTAATTTTGAGTTGAAAAACATTCGGATGGTCCTTGTAAAGCTACGGAATTGTTTTCCGACTCAATGAAATATAGGTCGTGTTATTGAATGTTTCTCGGGGTCATACGGCCATGTGCGCGTTGTGAAAGTTAAAACCGCAAAATCTGAATACGAGCGTCCAATAACCGAACTTGTTTTACTACCAATTGATTTAGATACAAGCTGATATTTTAAGTTTATAATTTTTTTATTTTTCTAATCATGTATTGAAATTTATTTTTATTTTTCAAGATATTTTTATACTGCAAATTATTGTATCAATTTATTTTAAGAATCAAAACTATAATCTATGTAAATCAATAAATAAGTCTAAAACCGAGTTATTTAGTTCTGTTTCATATGAAAAAGTTGTATCTTCAGCGTTCTAGAATTAAGTAAATTATGTTTATTTTTTGGTACATTGCTGAGGTTAAGTAGGTAGGATGGTGTACGTCGAAATTGACATTTCAAGGCCCGCAGCTTGTTGGAGAATGATTATTAAAGATTCTCTGTGACGATGCTGTTGAGAGTGTACGTGTGCGTTGGAAGCTCAGTATGCTTGACTGCTATAAATTGACTCTTCTGCGCACGCAGAGTCTGTCCCTCTCACATGCTATGTGCATTGGTTGATTATATGAGTGTACTCTTCCCGCGATTAACTGTAGGTAAGAAAAAGGAGCAGTATGATTTACAATAAAAAAGAGAACAGGCATGAGCGTGTGAGTATTCTTGATTCACGACCGGCGTGTGTGTGTGTGAGGTAAACAATAAGACTTATGTAAAGCAATGTACCGTACACTAGGAGTTATTCGTTCAATAAATGAATAAGTTTAAAAGTCAATCTCTTCAATGCTAATTTAGTGCACTTCCATCCTCATTCACCGCTTCGTCGGGGTTGCAGCGTCTCACCACTATGGATGCTCCATGAACAATCCCCAACAGTTGTTGAACGAATAAAAAAAGAAATCATAGATGACCAACGGAGTAATCCATTCTAGTAAAGTAGACCTTTTGCATCCAGTTAATATTGCACGTAAAACAAAAAGATATCAGAGTTGATAGTTTTTATAATACTACAGTTTTGATTGTATTTTTTTTATGATGAGCCATATTATACAGTTTTTTGAAGCTTTCATAAAATATTTTAAATAATGTGGTAGATCGCGTTTTGCAACACTCGCTGTGCCCTTTAATTTGACACCTGTGACGGAGATACTGTAATAACGTGTATATTAGCTATTTTGGGCTAATCGCTGTTTGAAATTTTTAATGACGCATAATAGCGCTTTACGTTCATCTCGTCCTAACTGTTTTCCCCCAACACAGGTATTAAATACTGTATACCCATATCGAGAGAGAATGAGAGTTAAAAGATGCGCTATTTTATTTGAAAGCCATATCGAGTTTTTGATAGCTTTCTTTATCTTATTATACTACACCTGTCGTGCTGTTATTGGAAACTTATGACGAGATCATTGTGACTATATCTGTATTCTGTTTTATTGCTCTGAGTATTATTTTTAATTCTGGGTGATATTCCGTAACTTATTATAATTCTTTTGTTTTATTCTATCACTAGATACTTGTCTCAAGGGTATTATAATGAAGAAATATACTAGCATATAGTTCTTTATTTTAAATATCGTATCATATTATATTTGTTATTTAAGATAGCTTATTGTGTTTTACTAGTCATCCTCTTTCACGGCATAATAATATCATGGGGGGTTAAGAGAAAAAATGTTGCAATTTTGTATTTGCTTTAATAATTTATTTTTCGCGCCTAGAAAACTAACAATTAAAAAACCATATAGTTTTACCACACGGTTTTACCATATGGTTTTTTTCAGCTGAGGTTGATTCAAAACAATTTCAATGCAATCATTCACAACAGCAGTAAGAGTCTTCCCAGTTTCTCTTACCTCGCAAAAATCACATGAGTTCACAAAGGCAATTTCACCTGAGATCGTACGATTAATAGCCACAATATTTTTAGAATTTGCAATAGAATTTTTCCAAGCATCGATTATTGGTATTCCTCTAATTGAGTCATGAAATTTAAGGTAGATTCTTTTTAGAATCAATCATGACAAGGTTTTTCTTGTTGGAAGATCATAGTCTGGGTTAAGTTCTTTTACAAAATTTATAAAACATTTTTATTCTACATTTACGAACGGAATATTACACTCAAACATAAAATTAGCGAGAGTCTCATTATTACGCCTTTATCTGAGAATATGTTTATCATATGGTACAATTAAAATTTTACTTTGTAAGTTTTATACTTAGGCTGGCTTTTAAATCTTACCTCACAGAACTTATTTTTCTGAGTATAAATAACTTTTATGAAGCTCATAATCAAAGGATTCGAATTAAATGGGTGCACTTATCCTAAAAATTTCTAATATTTAGAAACAATCTACTTTATATATATATATATATATGTTTTAATTAGCTGACCAATTAAAAGCCAAGTAATTAAATTATGAACATAAGTTTACAAAAATAGTAACCAATCAAACATTTTTTCAATACAAACAATTTTTAGTTTTTTATTATTTTCTGGACAAGTCACATTGAATAAATAATATAACTCCAAAGCTAATTATTGTGAACCATAGCTCAAATTTTTGTTTTGAAACTCTTTAATACTAATGTAACATGTAGAACTATGAATCACCACAATATTTTTAACAAACTTGTCTATAACAGGATATGCTGTTTCGCACGATCGTCAAAAAAGTAATAGTAGCGTGATATTGTTTTTGTTTGATGTTTTAAAAAAACCTTCTCCGTCACAATACATAAAGTAGCTTGACATACCATGTTCATTAAGTTTTTTATAAGCTTTTATTTAACTTCCCCTGTATGGATATCTGTCGTTTTGTTTCTCAGCAGTAAAAAGATTGGAATCTTGCGTTTAATTTTTCACCTATTTTTGAATGGCTAAAATTTTTTTCTTTCTGTTAGAAATACTTAGCTTCTATGACAATACAATTTTCTGCATAGACATTGTATAAAAACATTGTTTTCATGGATTCTGGGTAATACAAAAACCATGGTTTTTAAATGTGGCCAGAGCCGCCAGCGCCACCAGGTAGGAAGAGTGAGAAACGCAAGCAGCAGCAGTCACCTTTGTCTGTTATGCTATGCAGCTCACTGCGCATGAGCTCGAGTCAAAAAAAGCAAGCTTTGAAATGCATAGCCTTAAAAATGTTAGTCCCTTTGCTGCATAATAAATTTGTGATCATAATAATTGAATCAATATTATGGTGATTCACTGAGTAGTTTCATAACTTAAAAAATTAAATGCCCAATACAAATAATTATCATCATTTTTTGAAAAAAAATAGAACTAAAAAAATAGATATTAAAAGAAAAAAAAGTCAAGATGAGCTTCTATGTATGTAAAGCACTAAAAAGTAAAAAAAGTACGATTAAGAAAGCAGAAAAAGTATTCCTACTAAAAGCGAGGGTCAAAATGAGATGAGATTAACTTTTAATGTTAATAATAACGAGAGCTATAAATGTTAGAGATTAATTTTGAATATCTTGGCTCCAGATTTGATTTTGTTTGATTTGTTAATCGTATTATTCTTTACGTTTTAGTGCTGTACATAAATAAAAGCTTGCTTAAATTTTTTTTATCGTTATCATTACTAAAAACATTTTTTCCATATTCTCATGGTTTTCTCTGATCAAAAACCCTTCGTTCTTTGGGTGCAGATAGTTTGCTGTTAGTGTAAGTTTACCACTAAATTTGTGTATTATTTGTCTGAGGCAACTAACAACAACTTCGCTTGTGTTTGCTTTCAAAAATAGTATCCAGTCTTTGAGTTCATTAGCTCGAGTCATGTAACATTTTTTTTTTTAGCATATTCGTTAGAACTTCTTGAGTTTTCATACTCAATATTAATCTGGACTCTCTTTTTCAGTCTTATACAAATTTTATCAAGCCATAACCTAAATTGATATGATTGGTGCTCAATCATTGCCTTAAAAGATCAAAGTTTAAAAAAAATATAGGAACAGATTTAGTAACAAGAAAAAGTCCTTGTTTTTTATTGGAATTGGAGATGCCACACTATAATTATTGAGAGATTTATGAAATCTATAATGATCTTAATCCGACAAGTTATCTTTCGAACAGTTTAAAAAGTCAAGATCAAACTTGTCATTAAATAAATCTATTAATTTTATTGACACACATTGTACGTTGTTTATATTTAAATTATCCTTGAGTACGCATTCTTTGTCGGTCACGATTGTGTGGATAGGTTTAGTATATTTTCTAATTGATTCAGAGATGAATTCAGTAACGAATACATCAAAGTCATAAGTATTGGGTGATTTAATAAACAAATGATTATTTATGATTAAAGTTGTACCAACTAAATTGTTTTTAGTATCGATCAACAAGATAACACTTGACTTTAGACCTTTACTTTTCATGCCACGATAATGTGCTTGAGGGATCAGACTTATTGACTCATTAACAGAAGGAAATCGATATGATGATAGCAATAGTTTAGATAGTATTTTCAAGGGATGAGAGTTAACGCTAGAAAAATCCATTTGGTTTGCTAATACAACTTGCAGCAATGTTTCATGAATATTGCTTTTGAATGCTGCGAGCCTTGCTGCTTCTTTCATGAGTTGAATTAAAAAAACTCTATGTCAGATCAATTTTGCAACTTGTTGATCCCTCACATTTGTTAACAACGTCATTAGGCCTTTGTTTTTCTGTGTCAGAAATGGTACTGCTACTAAGAATACTGCAATCTTGTTTTTTTGAAAATCTCCGGAAAATATGAGAGTGGTTACTCAAAAAATTGGAAGTGAATTTCTATGAACGTAATCAAAGATTGTGATGCATGATTTATGATCATTAATCGATTCTATGTATTTCGAGTTGTTTTGTGGCTATATTTGATATCTTTTTACTGAAAACCTTACAAATAGCTACGTGAACCCCTTTTGTATTTATTAGCTTCGTTTAATTTAATTGTTTGTATTCATTGTGCTCTCTCCTCGTATCCCCGTGTTTACCTTTGCTTTTATCTTCTCCTTCACCACTCATGCAAATCAAATTTGTTTTTAATCCATTGAGTTCATTTATTGCTATTTCGAACACAGTATTCCGCTTACTTCTACGTTAATTAACCATTAACCATAAATCTCAAAAGAGGTTAGAACTTATAGTCCGGACCCTGGGGGGGTCCTCTTGTCCCATAAAGTACTCATAAATTGTAAAATAACTTAGATTAACGTAATTTAACAAGTGATGAGAACTCGAAAAATCACATTTTTTTAAACTTTGATGATTTTTTACGGAAAAAGAGTGTGTTTTTCGAAAAAGTTACAAGAAACCTTATTTACTTAAAATGGGCTAAAAAACAAGAAATTTTTTTTTTTTAACAAAATACGCAGTTTTTGGTCAATTTGTTTAAATAATAGCAATAAACGAAAAACCCACAGGCTTTTGGCTTAGTAACCTAAAAATTCGGATTCTACGCACAAAAATACATAAAAAAACGTCAAGTTACCAACTGGAGGGCCTAAGGGACACGAGGACCTCCCCAGCGTCCGGACTATTAGAAGTGAACATGATATTGATTACTTTAATGACGTGTCGTGCCATGATGCTTCATATAAATGACATAAATAACACACATCAATGAAACGTTTAAAATGGATAAATAACACCGTGTAAAATACTTACCCATCCCTGTACCTGACCCAGCACGAAATTAAATCATGCGAGTATTAAAAACATAGCCCCATTTCTCAGGTTATTGTAAATCTTCCTTGACATTAACATAGATTTTTAAAGTTTTAATTGTTGATTGTAAGAATCTTCAGTTGACAAAAATTAATTTTATACGTTTTTGACTATGTGATTGTAAAATTACGTGCGTGTACTAAAAAGTTGACAAAATGTATATAGCACTGTTCGAACTCTTGCAAAAAAAAATTTAATTAAAATTTCATATTGCCTGGGAAAGTTAGAAGGTTGAGAATCACAATTTTAGCAACTTGAATCACTGTGATTAGTTAGTTATTTAAATCGTTTAGTAGTATTTAATATAAATTACAAAAAAATTATGTTTACAATAAAAAATGGCAAATTTCACAATTTAATTGACTTATTAACACATGAGGTTCCCACAGAAAATTGTTAATTAAACATATTCAATCATGCTACTATCGACACAAAACTGTTTACTTTCGCATGAAAAATAACTACGACCATTAAAATTACATTAACGGGCTTAGTAGCCAATAAAAAAAAACGGTTATATAAACTTTAAATAATAGTAAACGGTTTGGAAATGTAATACTATTAAAGCATGTCCACCTCACGGGAGCGCCGAAGAGTAAGAGAAAGCCTGCTCTCGCCCTGTTCGGCCTCTCCAGCCGAGCATAGCATACATACATCGATGTCTAGCTCACAACACTCACACAAGCACCTATAGATGCAAACCAAGATAGCATATTAACAGTATTAGCACCCCATAGTACAGGCATACATTGCTAAACGCTCACCAAGCCGCACCGACTTGCATGGAGCTCCAGCACTTGAAATGAAACGGCCTCACAATAACACCGCCCGCCTTGATTTATACGTCTGTGAAGTTGGCTTGCCACTTTCACAATACTGTTTTATAAAACACACCGGAGTTTTCAGTTGTTTTGAATTTATTGTGTAGTCCAAATCACAATTTTGCATTTGATTAAATAAACAATATAATTAAGTACACTACTAAGTTCACAGGAAGTCAGCACGCCACTCGCGTCTACGGTAAGAACAAAGCTGATTACAAACTTCTGCATAGGCTAGCAATTTGCAGTTTTTTTTTGCACTTCTTCAATGAGCTCTATGCCAAATTTTCAGTTGTTTATTTTTTTAAAAATAATTATGTGCACTGCTAACTTCACAGGAAGTTAGCACGCCACTCACGCCAACGGTAAAAACTAAGCCAACTGCAAAATTCTGCATGGAATAGAAATTCGCCGTTATTTCACTTTCTAGAATAGTTAATAACTCGGAAAAATGCACGTTATCATATTGGAACCGAAAAGTGTTAATCTCTTAAAAATTACATAAGCTTTAATGGTACGTGTTGTGTTTTACAGGAATAAAATTCATATTGTTTATTTCAACTATAGGATATGGGAAGATTAATAGTGAGGATATCAAAGCTGTCGAGCATACTGATCATAGACATCATCGCGAAAGTGGGCTTGAAAATTTGAATAGAATATAAGTTATGATACTCTAAAGTCTTGTCATTGAGCGAGTTTGGAAAAATGATTTTTTATACTTCTTTTTAGCTTTTTTTCCGGTGATTATTGAATTTCTCAAAAAGTATTGCTTTGTTATCATACCCCGGGCAAAAGTACGCACTTTTATTCCTGAAATCTCGCTCAAAAGTAGCACTTTTTATCCCTGCTGGCATTCGGACTAATCTACGGCGCATATTGATACAAGTATACAAAAGAGCGCTAGCAGGAACAGCGGCAGCAGCTAAATCAGGCTAGCCAGTCGACGGAAACCAAAAATTTACTTGTAAATACATGAGATAACTTTCAATACTCCACAGAGCGTACTTAGACGTCAGTGGCGGTAGTTTTTTTTTTTTTTTTTTACATCAATATTATAGTTAAAATCATTACAGCTTATATCAAACAGCGTATTAACGTGAAAAAGCAAAACAAGTAAATTATATGTACCACGTACATGTACACAATAAGTAACTACGTGCACAACATTCCCGCATCGTGTACTTATGTTGTGCATGTGCTTATTGTTTCGTAATTATCACATTCATCTGTACTCTGAGATAAATTCAAATATTTGCAGATATAAATACAAACGTGATAAATGTACTCTATACATAAATGAACGACTGTCACAGGAGCGTGACAGCCAAATATAGTACAGTTACGCACTGCTCATGCCCCTTGTACAGCTGACGCGAAACATAGCAACTACTTCTGTCTTGACGTAAATTATTTATTAAAAATATTGATATTGCACGAAATTTTGCCCCGGTGTGATAAAAAATCGTATACACTACTCGGGGAAAAGTACGACATCATATCCTTTGTGTTTGCCACCCGGGAGAAAATGTCGTACTTTTGCCCCACGTGGCGCAGTATACTATTAGATAAAAAAGATTTAAAGCAGATGGTGAGCTTATGATATCTGACAAGGATTTAGGGCGAAAGAAGATGGAAAAATTGTTTTTATTATTTAAACGAGCAAAAACGACAAAAATACAAACAAAGTTATAGTATTATAAATTAGTATCGCAGGTCTTAAAACTAAGAACAAATCGAGTATCTTATAGTATTTTATATTCTGTACAACGTCTGTTAGGTGAAATCCGAATGAAGATCTGCTTTGCTGAAATCTGTAAGTACTAACAATGTTTTTGATTCCTTAGAAATTCAAATTCTTTAAAGAAAAATGAGGAAAAAAGATATTTTTTTTAAACTTGTAGTCAAATATCATACTTTCTATCATACGATTCTAAACATGGACTTTTGCAAATTAGTGTATTGGATCGCACTTATTTTTATGAATTGAAAAAAAAAGTTTTTATAGTACCACTACAGAGACAAAAAAATAGTATTAATTTTTACCGCTCAGGCAACGGTAAAATTGTTACCCATGAATCTCAACTATAAACTCTAACTTAACTTCAGTTATATTTATGTTGAAATTTTATTTTATCGTAATAATTAACTCTTGTCACCGTAAAGCTATGGTAATTTTTTGCCTGACTGAGGCTACAAATGACGTCTCAGGTTAGTAATGTAGATGCTTACAACTCTAATTTGTAAATTAGTAGATAAATTATACTATCGACAAGTTAATGGTAGAGCGTTGACGTCAACTTATATTTCTTAATCAGGGAAAACTGCACTGTAGCTTTGTATTAAAACATATAGCAAATTTTTTGGCAATTAAAAGATATGGAAAATGCGGAATGATTATTAGAAGTAGGTATATGTTGAGGTTTTCGTCACCCCTTATCCCCTTCTATCCCATTTCCTGCCCTCTCCCAAGTGTTAAGTACTCATAGTAGCGCTCTGTAGAACAGAGCCGGAGGTAGAACACTATAATATCTTACTATATTATATAGTAATTTTGGTGGGTTTGGCAATAAACGCCCCCCCCCCCCAACCCCCCTCACCCCTGACAACCCCCCCACCATTCCCCACAATTCAAGGTAAAATTCGTTTGATTTCTCCGTGTTTATTCTGACTAATTTCTCCGTTACACCCACCCCCCCAACTCTCTACTTTTTTGTCCCTGCCCTAAATACCCCTCACAAATCCCCCCAAAATAAAATAAAATATGTTTGATTTCTCCGTTATTTAAGTTGGGTCGAAATTTTAAACCCCCCCCCCCCCCCCCCCACAACCTCCCCCCCCACACTTACAAAAAACGACCTCCACAAAGGTAGGATAGATTCGCTTAATTTATCTCTTACTATTTACAAACGCCATGCCCCGCCCCACAACTGCCCCACACCACTTTCTAGTACCCACCCGCACCTCTACAAAGTAAAGATAAATTTTTTCGAATGCTCGTATTGATGTTTGCTTAAAGTTTTGGATCACCTTAGACCCCATCATCAATTTTGGAGAAAAGAACCCTACCATTCGCCTTAACCCCATTCTTACTACCCACATCTCCCATTAAATTTACATAATTAAAATTTTAGCAATCTTTTATAGCACCTTTAAGGTATTCCTAATGGCGCGTTAGTATTTTTTCTTAGACTTCCAACGACCACCTGATGCTTAAAATTCCAGTCTATCATTATATGCCGGCATATTAACTCGAAATTTTGTATACATCATACGTTATGGTAGAGTATAATCGACTGAATGATTTAAGAAATGATCATAAGAAATTAGGAACAGAATGTTGTGAAGGTTTGTAGAATGCTATAAAAAATAGCCTGTCCACAACTTCCGAAAATATTTAGAACATAGTCAAAATTGATAATCTTTACATATTATTATCTACATACGTTTGAAAACCTCGATACATGTTACAACATTATCTCGATGTAATGTTAATTATGAAAAAATATGATAAACTGGGTTTGTTCATAACAGTAACATGCAATTCTGAGTGAAAGAGATTTAGACTAGTTTAATCAAACCTCAATAACAAAACGACGCCAGGTAATATATCTGATCTTACAGTAAGATTATTCTATACAAAAGTATAGTTACGGCATGGTTGAATTGAACAAAATTTATGTTGTGCAAAATGCTTGAAAGATGTCCATATTTCGTTCAAAGAATTAAAATTTTAGAGAAAAGAAAAAACATACAACAATAGCAAGATTAAACATAGTTTCTTCTGAAGATCATGGAAGATTTTTTTTGGAGAATAATATTTAATAAAGTATTAGGGTTCGCTGGTGTTCGCAGCCACATGTAAAATATCATCACCCCTGTTATATTGTTTTTTTGTATAATTAGCGGAAAGTTAATGTAAAATCGAAATGTGTATCGAAAACTATTAGTATAAAGAGTATCATTATAAAATTCAATCATATGGCTTACAATGCTAGTTTTTTATTGAACACTTTCTTCTGTCTTAAAGTGTAATCCTAACCCATGGCAACTTCAGAATCGAGGTACTTGCTCTTTCCTTAAAAAGGACCAATTGTACTATCAGGGGCTGTAAAGTGTTCATCCTGTGGCCAGTATTATCATTCAAGTTGCTCATCTAGAGCACTTCCTCGTCAAGACGGTTCTGTGACAAGGACAACAACATGGATAAGCTGCAGTAAAAGGAGAAACATAATTATAATATAAACAAAAATTAAGAGGAACCGGGGGTGAAGAAATTACTAAATCAGGCCTTGACGCTGCTCTGAAAAAGATGTGTGATCATTTATTTGATAGATTAAAATCTTATTCTCAAGAACTAACAGATAAAATTGATAAACTATCACACACATTCAATGATCGATGCGACGATATTGAAAAAAACAATCAAGGTGTTAAAGTCAAAACAAAGGAATTAGAAGAAAGAATATCTACATTAGAGCAGGTGAAAATAGCTTCCGTGGAACAAAAAATATCTGAGATGGAAGCTAAAATGCATTCTTTTTCCGATCTTTCCAGTGATATAAGTGATATCGAAGGTCGATTGTTTTCCTTAGAATATAAACACGAGGATGCAGTCTCTAATATTGAGGATGCGAGTGTCTATGAGATTGGAGAGAGAAGCTATAGAGAATTGAATATAATAGTATACAACTTGCCCGATAAAAACTCCATAGGAGCAAATATAAAAGCTATCTTTAAATTTCTGCAGAATGCTCCATTTAAGCTCACTAATACTCCGTTACTGAGGTGTGGGAAATATGTTGTCGACAAAAATAGACCACTGAGACTTCGTTCGGAATTAATAGATCAAGTTCATTGGAATGTTACATAATATTAGAAGTACAGAACTAAACGGCATAAAATTCTAAACAGATAAAACTCAAAAAGAAAGTGCTTATTGTAAGAAAGTTTTGAATGAACTGAAGAATAGACAAGAGAGTGGCGAAAAACGTCTTCGAATTTAAAATCGACGGGGTAAGCCTATGATAGTTAAAGATTCGAGTAACAGTCAATGGCAATTAATTCCAACTAACAATAGACCAGTTAAAGCAAATGATACTTTAAATATGAGGGGTTTCATGTCAACTCACACACCCAGTCGCGCAAGCTCAAAAACACCTACATTTCAGTCAATCATTACAATTATGTAGGGTACTAAAAAAATTACTAATAGAATTTACTAAAACTTCAATAACAGAATTACTAAAAATACAGGGTCGACGTATTTTTTCCTCAGCTGACCGATGAAATCATCAGAATTGCAAAAAAATAATACACAACCTCGAACAATGAAAAACAAAAAAGAAAGCGTTATATCTCGGAAAGTCCATTTTTTTTAATTTTTTTTTTTTTAGTGGCTGCAATAAAAAGATCAGGTCTTTTTACGTTGGTACATAAATTTTCAGGAAGGAATTTTTTTTTTTTTTCAATTATAAAACTTTGAAATTTGTGTTTTATTATAGCAGTGGTATACACAATGAGCTGGGTATGGCTTTATAAAACTGCTATTTATTTATTCGCAAACAAACTCTGTCCAGCTGCAGCAGAATGTATAAAAACATGCGATAAATTTATGCAAAAGGCTAAGCTTTTGCATGTAAGGCCCGACTGCTAACGATTTTTTAGCCAGTTTAAATCGATTTTAGTCATTTAAAGCACTATAACAATACTTTAGAGAAAAAATTTAAGTACAAAAAAAGAGTAACTTTTGTATTTAACATTTTGACCTAAACTGTCAAACAAAAAAATTAGGTATCACAAAACGATTATTTGGAAAACTTAAAACTATTTTCGTTGTTTAAAGCGTCAGGATTAGATTTTAGAGTAAAACGTATGGAACAAAAAAGTTGTTTCTTTTCACGATCTTCAACTTTTGTATTGAACACTTCGTTTTAAAATGTCAATTTCTTCTTGTTATGGGTGAAAAGCGGTTTTTGAAGTTATTGTCAGTTATTTTTGCAACCGAGGGCATTTCATTGACTTCTTAGAGAAAAGTGTGCTACATACGAAAGTTGTATTTCATTGAGATCTACAACTTTGTCTCAGAACACCCTAGCTTAAAATGTTAATTTGCAAAGTTACAACGAAAAAAGAGATTATTTTCTCTCAAAGCTCTATGGTAAAAATGCTAGGAATTTTTTTCCTTTCGACGAAACTTTTCCGATTTTAAACCATCACGTTCTATGG
The DNA here is from genome assembly GCA_030522625.1 of Copidosoma aretas. Taxonomy (NCBI): domain Eukaryota; kingdom Metazoa; phylum Arthropoda; class Insecta; order Hymenoptera; family Encyrtidae; genus Copidosoma; species Copidosoma aretas. Next base: position 16,314 of record JAPYYV010004509.1, read on the forward strand.
TGAAGACGAAGATATCTGCTAAATTTGAGATCAATTCGATGTAAATTACTTAAATTAGTCTGGAAACTTGATTATGTACACACAGGGTTGATTACATACACCATAGGACCACTTTGGATCACACTCATATTAAGATCAAGATTGAAGCCATTATAAAAAAAAGGGTTTTTCGAGATATAACGCTTTTTTTTTTTTTTTTTTTTTTTTTTTTTTTTTTTTTTTTTTTTTTTTTTTTTTTTTTTTTTTTTTTTTTTTTTTTTTTTATCAGTCATGGTTTTGCTGGCTGAGCTACAAAAATGTGACTTAAATAGCATAACTTTGTGTTGGCTTTCCTTGTTTATAATTAAAAGGACACTATAAGTAAAAATTGGTACGTTCAAATCCTACGAAATTACAGCCACATTGGGGGTATCGCAAGGTGCTTATTGCGCTCCTTTGTTATTAAATATTGCTATCAGCTCCGTAAATACAGTTTTTCATACAGTAAAAATTCTACAATTTGCTAATGACTGAAAATTATTTTATTCGATATGCTCTTATGAGGATGCGGATAATTTCCAAAATGTTGTTACATCACTTGATAATTGGGTAACAGGCTTACATTTTCAAACTATTAAATGTGCGATCTTGTCGTTTACTAGGGGAAATATTAGTAATGCAATTAAATACGACTATAAGGTAAATAATTATATTTTGAACAGAGTCACGGAAATCAAAGAACTTGGAGCAATTTATGACGAACAATTTAATTTTCAAGCACACATTAATTATATAATTTCAATAGCATCTCGTTCATGGTCATATGTTATTCGTATATCAATTTATTTCAAACAAATCACAGTATTAAAAATATTATACTATACTTGGCCTTCGTTAGATCAATTTTAAATTACGCCAGTCAGATTTGGAATCCATTATTAAATTATTAGTCACGTTTAATAGAAAGTATACAATACCGTTATTTGAGAAATATGGCGTATCGTCTGGGGACACCCATGTCAAAAATTGATCAGAACTACGAACCAATAGCATCAAAGCTCAATATATTCTCGCTTAAATCTACAAGGAATATCGATGGTTGATTATTGTTATATAAAACGATAAACAACATCATGTCTGTAAAATAATTGTTGGATTTTGTGCAATTCTATGCATCTTCAGGGATCTCAGAGACAGGTACGTATCATTCAAAACTAACATGAAAGTTTGTTGTTCAAACCTTCCCCCCTTCCACACTACTACAACCAAACGTCTTCTTCTAAGGATGGCCGAAGCCAACCGAGAAAAGCGTATTCAAATTTTGTATGCAAAGCGGTAGGAAATATTTATTTTTATTGTGTACAAAATTTAAATCACGCTTTTCTCGGTTGACTTCGGTCATTCTCCGAAGAAGACGTCTGTTTGAAGTGTAAAAGGGGTAAGGGTTTAATTTTAGACCAGTCCACAAACACAGAACAATTGTAACAACTTTACCTTAATTTAAGGGAAGATAAAGGGGAGTCCAATAACCTTTGCCCAACCCAACTTTAACCTATTATCCCTGAGTAGGGGATAGGAGAGGGAAATGTGTGTAGATAAAAGGTGGTGTGCACAGCCCCTTTAAAATCGCTATATGACATGGAAAAATAATAATACATTGATCAATTTTTGGTGTACACACCGTCTGAACCTTGCAATAGTATAATATAAGAACAAATAAATAAAGTAAAGTGTTTATGTAACAGTCATATTATCACTGTGCACGGTCCGTTTCTTTGTTCTCGGAGTCCTATTTCATTATTATGCTAGTGTGCCCGGGTCGTCATTTCTTGAGTCGGCACTCTTGCTACTCAATATTCGTGGTCTTGGTACAGTCTGCTCCCTGTGTCATAATAGCTGTCTGGGTCGGTTCTCTTACTATCTGATGTCTATGGCTCTCTATTCTCGCTCGCCTTATCTCTGTGTCTGTTTAGTCACTCTGACAAAGTCTGTAGATGTTGACTTTTCACCGATGTATTTTATAGTCATATATACTTAAAGAGAAAGAGATGTAATTTCTGTGTTTTCTGCGTCTTTTTTGTATTTCCCAGAAATTGAGGTATTAATCAAGTCTATGTTAGTCATTTATTTACTTTGTTATTATGTTTATGATGTTTGTACATCATACATAGGTTCAGATGAGGTTGGTTACACAACGAAATATTAGCCACTAGTAATCACTAAAATAAAAACCATTTATGCCCGTCACCATCTACGTTGTATTATTTTATTCATACTCATAATAAATGTAATTTGTTATTCGTACGTATTTCAGTTAAATAAATCAGAAAAATTTTTTAAAACAATATCTACTTACAATCATTTTAAAATGCGTACAAAGAAAAATCATATAAAATAATCAAGTTGACAAAAGAAAAGTAGATACATTTTTTTTAAATGATAAATTATAAAAAAATGAAAATTCACTGAAAAATAAAAACCGTCATTTTTATAAACTACGGCACCATTCTGAAATAATTAAATAAATAAACTAACATTAAATGATGCAAAAATAATTTTTAGGACGAATCTGATTTCTTAATTTTTTGATAGGAATATTTAATTGTAGTTACATCTATAATTTATCAAAGATAAAACACTTCTAAATAAAAAATTTCCTAAAAAAAAATATTTTATATGTTTAAAAAATGTACGCTTTTTTAATTAGTCTTTTTTTTACCTGGACAACGGAAAATATTATTTATTGTAGAAAAACGAAGGAGATTTCAAGATTTACTATATTAAATCTTCCAAGCCATCCAAAGTAAAATTTAAGTCCTCTGCGCATTTCTGACACAGAATTTTTCTGTGGTGGTTTGAAGTATGACATATGTGACAGCTGTTTCTACACTAGACGTGTCAAAGTTCAAACACTTATAACTTAATAAACTACACCGCCAATCAATTAAAAATTTTAACGCATTACAGATGTTCATCAAATAAGTCTATACCCCAAATTTCAAAAATATTTGACACAAATCGATTTTGGTAGCAACTACCTTCAGTGAATTTACTCGTGTATAATCTTCTTGATACACATATAAGCCTTGTGCAACATATCACGTTGCTACTCATAGCGTACTATTGCCAGCATTATCGGCCTGTTCTTATTAATAGGAGGATAATTAAAATTATTTGTACCATGTAGTATTAATATCGTAAGCCATAGAAAGGTATATATAACCGATAGGTCCGTAATCTACAGATATTTTATCACTCAGAAAAACATTTTTGACTACTTTTACGTGAATTCCTGAGACATCCCGGGATATTGAGTTATATTATGTACTGCTGAACTTCTGTCTATAATCGTTACTGGGAGACGTTCTCACTGAGAGACGTTCAGGTTCATCTTTGGTCCGATTCTAGAAACATGTTTCTTTGGTTGAGCGGGGTGGCCGGTTTTTGTTTCTTACAGACGTTTTCAGATTATTGAAAGTACTCTATATTCCAAGTAGCATTATATCACATCCAAACAAAACCCTGCAGATATTGCCTCAAGAGGTGTTTACCTTATTCAGTTGTTAAATCAACAGTTATGGTTCAGTGGACCTAGGATACTTTAAGAAATAGATCCAATGTATCCTAAGTTTCAAGTAAGTCTTATTGATCAACCCATAACCTCTGCTGTTAGTTAAGTTTTAGTGAATTCTTCTGAGTCCTTTTACTTAACTCTGTTGCTACGCTGTTCCACATTGGAATTCTTGCTTTGGATCATTGCCTACTGTCTTCGTTTCGCGCATCGATGTATTTACAGGGTAAGACAGAAGTCAAGTAATTCTAAAGCATTGCCAGTGCTCTTGAATGAAGCCACTTTTTTGACCCCTTAAGGGCTGAACTGCACTTTATTGACTTAGACGCTTTTATGAGGTATAATATATATACCCTACGATACCGGAGATGAATACTGCTCGTATGTTCTTAGTTTCTCAAGATCAACAAGCTCATCTTTTGAGCGATTATCAGGTGTTAAAGAAAAAAGGGGATTTTCATTTAGAACAAAGTCTTCCACTGCCGCATTCCTCTCGCTTGCGTAGTTTAAAGCCTGTCCTTGTTAATGGTTTTATTAGTGTTGGAGGGAGAATTAGAAGGTCACTTCTCAATACAGACGTAAACCATCCTATTATTTTGACTAATAAGGATCACCTTACCTTCATACTTATCGAGTATTATCATCGGCTCACACTTCATGGAGAAGTACAGTTGACTCTTTTAACAATACGTCAGACCTTCTGGATTTTGCGTGGGATACAAGTTGTTCGGTCGAAAATTGCACATTGTATACCTTGCAAAAGGTATCGTTCTCGTACCTAAACTTAACTCATGAGTGATTTACCCAGTTCACGCGTCATACCATTTTCCCCCTTCCAGAGATCTGGTGTTGATATGACGGGTCTCAGTACGCATGACCAAACATGATGGAAAGGGCACGATGAAAGGATACGTCGCGTTGTTTGTATGCAGTGTTACGAGGGCGATCTACCAAGAACTAGTGGGAGATTGCTCTTCTGAGGCCTTTATTGCCGCCTTTCACAGGATTGTCTCTAAGCGTGGTCATATTACGGACTCATACAGCGTTCAGGGTACCAACTTAGTTGGTGCTAATGCCAAGCTGCGAATAATGTGCCATAATTTAAATGCTCAGGCTTCTTTTGCAAAAGGCATGAATGGTGCTGGTACTAAGTGTAATTTTAATCTCCCCTTGGCACCACATTTTGGCGAGATCTGGGAGTCCGCGGTCAAATCAGCTAGATTCCATCCAAACCGAGTTATAGGTGAACAAATCCTAACTTTTGTAGAATTGTCCACTCTTTTATGTAGGATTAAAGCTTGTCTGAGCTTAAGACCTTTTGTACGTCTAACGGACGCCCCTGATGATCTTAACCCTTTAACTCCAGCTCATTTTCTAATCTTAAGGCCTTCCTATTTTGTCCCAGAGCCTAACTACTACATTGACGATGTATCCACACTTAGACGTTGGAAACTCATTTTTCAATGCGTGCAAGTGTTTTGGAAAACGTGGGCGACACAGTACTTGACTTATCTCCAGTCTAGGGTCAAGCGGTTAGAGCCTAAGAGATCTGTAAAAATCGTCGATTTAGTCTTCATAAAAAATGAAACAACGTGACCTGGCAATTGGCCTTCAGGGTTAATAGTTGAGGTCTTTAAGGATGCCGAATCTCTGGTCAGGGTGGCCAAAATTAGAACAGCTAATCTACAGTTTGATTGACCAATTCATAAGTTTATCTTATTACGTACCATGGCTGAGCTTCGATCAAACCAACTGTAATAGTAAATAAGTTATGTTCGATTTTGTTTTTTCATTTAGCAATGACAGACTGTTTCAAGTTTTTTTTTGTATAATTATGTATTCTATGTAATATTATTTTGATTCATAAACATTTTTTTTGTATTTCTTCTTGATGCTCAAATGTAATAATTAATGTTATGCATCAACCGTGGGAGAACGAAGTTTTTTACTCACATTAATACTTGTAAGAAGAGATGCGGTTTACCCTTTATTAATTATAAATTTTTCTTTAATGATAAACTTTTCAAATCGTTTTCCATCAACTGGAAGAGTTTGTTGGAAATCAAGCAAGTAATGTTATTCAAGCGTAGCTTGTACTATTTTCATAGAAGACACTATCTAATAATCATATCGCGTACGCTCATTGACTCCTGTGGTCGTCTAGAGCTACGTTTCTTTAGATACAGCGTGAAGCTATCGCAGCTCACTGCTGCCGCTTAGTACGCGCCGCTCGTTTGTTGCAACCAGTACCACCTGTGGTGAGAACTCACGGCTCTCCTTCATTATGAAGGCCTTGAGAGCCTTTGTCGCGGAGTTTTAGTCACCTTTGCACTGTTACAATAAATTAATTTCTAACAGGCCTTTCTTTTGTTTACAAGGCCTTCGTAGCTATCCAATCTCATTGCTTATCAAGTAATAAAATTAAGTTCACTGTGTCGTTTATTTTGTTATTTTCTATTATGTTAGAAGTGATTACGTAAATATATCACTCCATTTTATTATGTAAAGTGTTGTGTAACATGAGTTTTATTGTTCCTAATAAGCCTGTTTTCGCTCCTCGTACTCCTATCGTGCCTGGCCTCGAATGATTAATAATAAAAATACATTCGACTCAACACTATTTCGAACTGTTGGTTTTGTAAAAAACCAAGCAAATAACGGCGACTGTACAATGAATTTGTTCAATTTTCATCATTTTCATATCAGTTTTCTCTGTTTGTACATTGATGGGGTTCAAATTATTTCCAAGCCATTTCAGCCAGACTTAAAAATATTATTTTATACGTAAACGCTTAACATACCTTGTTTTCGGGCACTGGTGTCTACTTTCTCAACGAAGAAAACCAAATTGATCTCGAATCTTATCCACACACGTACTATCTGTTTGCTTTTGATTAGACACCCGATCTATCGTTCAACGAATCTTCTGATTGAAATCTAATTATACACGGTAGCGTAAGATTAGACGTTCGATTCACCAAAGCGTTGACTATGACAGTTAACTGTATCGTATATGCCGAGTACGAGAATATTCTCGAAATTTTGGTGGGTGGATGGCGCTATCAAGTATACTTGCCTATATACAGGTAGAATTGAACACACATAATGGATCTTGTCATAGACATTCAGTATTTTAAGGTAAAGAAAGACGCAGCAACACCAAAAGAAGTTGCTATTGTTGCTTTAGACAACGACTTTTCCGCACATTGGATTGTTACATTATCTTGTGATGTACGAAAGTTAAGCAAGGAAGCGCAACTACAAAATACTTAGCTGTTTGGGTCTTAAAATTTGTTTTTGTGTGACTGTGTGATAGATAGTAGGAAAAACGATTGAGTTTGTACACAAATTTTGTAAGGGGGTGAAGTCAACTCCAAAAGATAAGAAGATTGTTGGTTGATTGAGAAAACTTGACAGTTTTACACGAATTATTGAATAAGTTAAAAACAAACGTATTACTTTATTTTTGAAGTCGCTAAGTACAAATATGCTGTCAGATTTTTTAAATTCATAAAGTCTGATCCATAATGGCGGACGACAGTTTTTTTTCGATTCCGAAAAATAATAAAAGTCACGTGTGAAGTTTTTATTTTTTATTTCTACTTGCATGTCTGTCGACGTTCCGCCGCTCATGTCAGCCTTATAAAAACATAACCAGTCTGTGCAATATATGGGCAACAAAAGTTTAACATATTCATGCAGGTGTTTCAAGCACTCACAACAATAATCAAAGACATCAAATCCCATACTTCCGTGCAATGTAATTTAATATATATACGCCTATACTACTCGAGTATATTGTTTTCAACCAATTGGTTGAATTTTTCAACGCGAGAGATGTTTTTGACAGCTTTTAATCAGGCTTTGCGCGCGGACGAGGAACTCACACAGCACTGATTAGGATCTCCGACGACATTAGGAGAGGTATCGATCGCGAAAAGCTGACGCTAATGGTATCGGTAGATTTTAGAGATGCGTTTGGGAGCGTTGATATCGCTATATTATTGAAAAGGTTGTGTAAACTGGGGTGCTCTGTGTCGGTCTGTCGGTGGCTATTATCCTTCTTATTGAATCGCGAGCAGGTTGTCGCTCGGCCGGGGGAGGAGCGATCAGAGCCAAGAGTCAGGGACGTGGGAGTCCCGCAGGGATCGATCTTGGGCCCGCTGCTCTTCTCTTTGTTTATCCTGGGTTTGCGTGAGTGCCTGCACCACTGTCAGTATCACCTGTATGCTGACGATCTCGTGCTATATTTTCAGTGCCTTTTCGGCGAAATGGACGATGCGATAAGATTGTTTGGTGATTATCTTGAGCGAGTACGAATTTGGGCACTAAATAGCAATCTGTTGATCCATGCTGGCAAAACCAAGGCGATGTGGGTTGGTAGTCGGGGATATGTATCGCGCATACCGGAGCTCCGCCTGCCTGATCTAGTGCTGGACGATGTCGCGTTGGAGCCGGAGTCCTCCATAAAGTTACTCGGTGTAACGTTTGACAGTACGCTGGACTTCAGGGAGCACTGCGCAAATACCTGCAGGAAGGCTTACGCGTCTTTGAGCCGAGTTAGAAGGTGCCGCGATACTTTATCCTTCGGTATGCGACTTATGCTGGTAAAATCCTTGGTTCTCCCTTATTTCGACTATTGCACTCCTTTATTTTTGGGCTTGAGTAAGGAGCATTTAACCAGACTTGGGCGCGTTATGAACGCGGCGGTGCGTTTCGTCACGGACAAAAAGAAATGGGAATACATCTTTGCCGAATACATTAGGTGTGATGTATCAAAAATGGAAGAAAGGATTAAGTTTACCACCCTAAAATTAATCGCGCAAGTGCTCTCGAGTTTGGAGCCGGCTTACTTGCGCGAGCGTCTGCGATAGCGCCCTGAAAACGAAAATCATGCGCTCCGACGTGCCCCATTCACGCTTGTGATCGATTACGCGCGCTTAGACTCTGCGATGGACTCGTTCTGTATAGGCGGAGCTCGAATGTGGAACGCTCTTCCTAGCGAGTTGCGCGTACTTTACGAACGTCAGTCCTTTGATCCGAAACTCAGAGAATTCATTATTTGTTGCCGTCCGAAAGCATGAAGAGGCGGCTACTGCTGTGATATTGTATTCGCCTAGCACATGTGATACTATTGTGTGATATTTGTGTATGATACTTTTATTTTTGTGATTTTACTCTTTGTACGATACTGTTTATCTGCTCTAGTTTTTAAATTTTTTATACAACTATTTTTACCGTTGCGAGCGACCGATTTAACTTAATGTGAGAAAGAACAATAAGTGTGAAATACTCATAAAATTGTCTGCGCTATTAGTTTCTGTAACTCAATAGGCTTAATTTAACACGTATGATACCGTATTTTTCAGCTCGATTTTTTCGTCTCCTATGTAAATGTATGTACTATGAATTTCTGTTGTAATTAAATTCGGTTTGTACAGAGCCTCAGGCTCTCGATCTCAATAAATTTCAATTTCAATACTACAAATAGATCGTGTAGTCACTAAAGCTCAACAATCCCTGTTTACACATAGCAATAAAAAAGCACGAAACATCTATAAAAAATACAATGTCGACAAAAACGTAATGAGTAATCTTCATGTTCATGAAAAAATTATCCCAAAACGTACACGGAGAAACTTTCCGCAACATTAAGACTAAGTGGTCACCGGAAACAAAGTATATGAAAGAATTTGCAGGTCATAGAGAAAAGAGTTAAATACTTGTACCAAATTTATACTTCAGACGGCCCCAGCGATAAAAAAACGCCAGGCTCGGAAAACATGGAGTTTTCCGTATTCACGTATGTGCGCTAGTGCGAGAAGACACGATAAAAGTATTGCAGCTTTTTTATAAATGCTTGTGAGACCTTACATGCAAATAAAATGTCTCTTGATCACACACATCCATACTTTCTAGGGGTTTCAAGGGCGAATAAGGTTACCAGGCCCAAATATACGGAGTTTTCCGAACTCAAGTATGTAGGCGTGCGCAGAAAAATCCATAAACTAGTCATAACTATCATAAATATCATTGTACCAATTTAAAAACAAATAGAATTCATACATATAACATACGCGTAAGAATGCTATACATTTTTAAACACTTAAAGGCCGCCAGGCTCTGAGAACATGGAGCTTTCCGTATTCACGTATATCGACGGTTGAGTAAAATAAAGAGTCAACTCAGATTTTGGTCGAAGAAGGTGTCAGTTCAAATTTTCATCAAAGAAGGTGTCAGTTCAAATTTCGGTCGAAGAAGGGGTCAGTTCAATTTTTGTCTAAAGACAGTGTCAGTTCAAATTTTAGCCGAAGAAGGTGTCAGTTCAATTTTTGATCAAAGAAGGTGTCAGTTCAGAAAATTTTTTTTTTTCTAAATTTTGTAGTGGTAACATTGCTTGCAGAAA
>JAPYYV010004510.1:0-31090 GCA_030522625.1 Copidosoma aretas
AGAAGAAGAAGAAGAAGAAGAAGAAAATTCAAAGTGCAGGCTGATAAAACTATTGTACTATAAAATAATGTAAGGCTGCGTCGCGCTGGAGTAAACGCGTACCTCCAATAGGGAATAATGAATATAACGCAGAGACACGATAAATGAGATTTTTGAATAAATCGCATTAGAATTTTATTTTGGAGCAGGACAAAAAATCGGAGCAGACGACGCTTTCGAAGCAAAACAATAACAAAAACAAATCGACCCCACCCCCCGCCCCGGTTTTCTGCGCACGTACAGAAATCATAATGTGTCAGGAGGGCCTCATCTTCGCTCCGAATTTTTTCCATTCCGTAACACCCCCACGGCCCCACACCCCAAAAACATAAAATCGAAATCGCGTCTGGAATTGTCTGCTAGTGCGCAAGCGTTCGGGGGAGCCTTCCAGTTCCGTGGTTCCGTCCTCCTCTATCCGCCCGCAGCTTATTGCATGCCAAACATATAAACGGAGCACAACAAGAGCGCGGCTTTCCTCGGGGGGCGCGCGCAGATATCAGGAACTCATGCTCGTGCACAACGCATCCATAACGTATATAATAATAATAGTGCACATGCACGCACTACAGGTATATAATACAGTACGCATAGAAAGAGAGAGAGAGAGAGAGAGAGAGAGCGACTCCACAAAAATACGAAAGTTGCTCCTCTCCTCCTCGCAGCGAGTGCGACGAGGACGCGTTTTTGGAGTCGCGGAGCGAGGGAGAAAGGAAGTAGGGAGGGAGCAGCTGGTTCAACAGATCGGAGCAACGGCAAATTATGTGCGTTACAAGCTGAGTATACTGAATCAGGATCGAGGTGTAGGGATCGCGGCAGGATGTTGTCGTCCTGACCTGACGGCATGTGGGGCGTCGTAAAAAATAGCCGTGGACCCGAGCACATTAGAATCAGTAGTAAGGAGGAAAGTAGGAACAAGGGGAGGCGAAGGGAGAGGATGTCGTCGACGGGCGAGCCGGACTCATCGGCGCAGCAGTCGGGCTCATCTTGGAAGCGCACAGCTGGACCAGCAGCTGCCCTGATGGACAGCGAGAACGGTACGGTCGTTCGAATTAACCTACATTGCCGTAGTTGTTACATTGTATATGTCATACATGCGTGACTCTCCCTAGCTATTGCTTTCATATAGATGACCAAGTGCGCGCGCGCTCTTCGCCTATATAAGTACTCTCTTCTCCCCGTAGTAGAGTCATGTCTGGCTATGTACATATAGGTCCCGTACTCCCGTACATACACGTACACCTAATACTTGTGCATCATCAAACGATTCGCGAGGCTACTCTCTATTCTATAAAATAATGCACATCCTCAGCTTCCTTCTCTTTCCAACGTATTCTACTATAGCTCCGGGTGGCGAGGAGAGGAGGACAGAAGGTGGGAGCCCCCGATAAAGGACCTCGTTTCCCAGCCTCGCACGCTGCGAACACACGTCATACGGTCGCGCGGGCGCGGACGAACTCTGTGTACAACATAGATCCACCTACTTGTGTATTATAGTACCTATAACTTTATACACGAACGACTGAGCGACCCTTTTTTGCGCTCTCTCGCCCGCATCAGCCTGCAGTCCAGCATCAGCAGCAGTTCTCTCCGCGCGATGAGCTTCGTGTCGCGGTCCACTGCTGCACTGCAGCACACTTGCACCCAGTGTTATAAATAATATCCATTCACGGCCCCGCGTATGCTCGGTGCAGTGTCCTCCGATCTGGTGTACCTGTCTTTATATTTTTTTTTTTTTTTGTATTCGTTCTGGTGTCGAATAGATTGTTTTTGTTTTCGAATCCAGCGGATGACGATGATGATTACGATGCTGGTGTTGTTCACGAGGATTATGTAATAATTCAGGAGGATGGGATCTTGTCAGCGAAACGGCGGAAAACGTACTGCGACGCTTGGTTAATATTACCAATCCAAGTATTTACTATAAATACGTGCAATATTAATATTCATACATTTGTTCTTCTCAAGTATACATCTATAAAGTAATATATGGGCTGAGATTTAAATGGGGTCCCTCGATCAGTGCGTGTGCGCGTGCTGCTCAACAAGTTTGTGCCACACGATCGTATTATCGATCTTAACGACGACGACGCTAATTTTTAATGTCACATATAATACGAATGTAGCATCGAGACAGTTTTTTTTTTAATGCAATGCTCTTCTGTTGTGAGTTTGAAAAACAAGCTCAACTTCGCCATGTATTCGGTTTTTCGTGTGTTTTCAGCCGAATCTCCAACCGTGTCAGGGTCACCGCCGTCAGTCAGTCCGATCTCGTCGTCAATAGTCTTGCAGAGGGAAGGTGCGATCAACCAGCCGCTGAGCACGCCAGCCTCCCCGCTCTCCACCATATCCCCGATCATCCAGACCTTCAACCTGCTCACTTTGGAGGACTGCACCCAGGATCCCAACTGGCAGGCTTCGAAGCCGACGATCAGGGAGAGAAATGCCGCGATGTTCAACAATCCACTCATGGCGGATGTTCAGTTCATCGTTGGGAGTCCAGGTAAATTTAACATCGTAGAGACAGACCGAGATTTCGATGACAAAGGCATTTCGTGCTATAACCGATTGTGTGAAAATAATATCCAGGTCACACGCAGACCATTCCAGCGCACAAGTACGTGCTTGCAACCGGCAGCTCGGTTTTCTACGCCATGTTTTACGGAGGCTTGGCGGAAAATAAAAAGGAGATCGAGGTGCCCGACGTGGAGCCCGCCGCGTTTTTGGCCCTGTTGAGGTAAGGAGCTAAATCGAGGACAATGAATTCCGAAAGTTTGGATCGATCAGGAATAATACCGAGACGAAAAATTCTCGGGCATGTGATTTCACAGGTACATGTACTGCGACGACGTGAAGCTCGAGGCGGACACCGTGCTGGCTACCCTGTACGTCGCGAAGAAGTACATCGTGCCGCACTTGGCGCGCGCCTGTGTGACTTTTTTAGAAACGAGCCTGAACGCCAAGAACGCGTGCCTGCTGCTGAGCCAGTCCCGGCTTTTCGAGGAGCCGGATCTAATGCAGCGCTGCTGGGAGGTGATTGACGCCCAAGTAAGTCCGACCCTAAAATCGTCATCGACGACAATTAGCGAGGCTGCAACCGGGTGCAATAATAACGCGCGTCACGACGCTGTCGCCGTCGAGTCTCAATGTAGTATTCTGTATCGCGCCCCGAGCTGCTGGAACTCCGAAGAGGAGGACGATGAGGAGGAGGAGGAGGAGGACGACTCGTTGTCATCGTGCGAGAACAATCAGACGCTGCAAAGGTGGCAGGGCCGCCAGCAGATCGACAACGACGAGCTCCTCCACAGGCAGGGCTCCTCGAGCGGATGCGCCTTCGACGAGCGCCTCCAGCAGCGGGCTACCCCTTGCAGCAAGCAACTCATGTTCGCCTCCTATCCTCTAAGCCTATCGGAGAGCAACTGCTTTCTGTTTGACCTTAAGCTGATGGGTAGCGATACTAGAGCTCGGGAACAATTTGCGCTGAGCCGCGCGAGAAGCGAGCCCTATTCACTCGACAGTAGGCTCGACGTCGAGGTCATACAGAACATCACGTACAAAGACAGTTTCACGGAAGATTGCAAGGATAGCGAGAATAATTACGATCTCAGAATCTTGTCCTCGTACTGCGACAATTGCGAGGAGACCGCCAATGTTTGCACGCGTATTGGTGCTATCAACAACATAGAAGTAGCGAGAATCGCTGACTGATGAGTGATGACATTTTGTCGATAGAGTTATAGAGGCGTTGCACATAGATTAACAAACGGAGATTGGAATCTTACGACTCTTGACGGGCAGAAGCGCTTGATTCGAGCTATAATTTCTGTAGTATTGGATTTTTTAAATTGTCAATTCGTTTTAGAATGGATGTGTGTATATATATATATATATATATATATATATATAACATACGTATTTGCAAGCACACTTTTTTCCGAATTAAAGACGCGCGTTTTTCGGGTTTACTGTCGATCAAATATCTAATTTTACGACGGATTCATGTTAATGTTAAGCGATAAGTTAGAGAAACTAATTAAATTTATTTTTTACTTCGGAAATCGCTATCGTTTGAAAGTAAAATTGTGTGAGTTAGGCTACGTTTTGAAAGAAAAGCTGAAGAACAATGAGCGGAGTCGTCCGCTGATGTGTACTGTATGTGTATATAAGATGTCATGTCGACAAAACGAGAGAAGAATAATGATGATAATTTTAAAGTATTTGTGATTTATATATTTTAAGGCTGTGTTCATTTTCTCAATTGCCGATATTACACAATTATATCGTGAAGTGTTGCTGAAATGTTAAAAATCAAAATATTAAAAAAATATAGTGACATTTTTTTCAACAAAAAAGTCTTTTATCATTTTCAAACCTAGGAAACTATCAACTTATTATTTGTCAACTAAGAGCTTGATTTTTGTTTTTCTAAACTATAATATAAACGATTTCACGTTATTATTTTCTAAATAATGAAAATCGATCTGCTTCAAATCTACATAAATGTAATTAAAAATAATCATACACTCTGCCACGAATTGATTAAAAGATGATCGAAAACAACATTTTACGGTTTTCATTTGCTTTTTTTTGCACGTTATCTCGTGTAAAAAATTTAATAAGAGCAACGAAAGAAAAAAAAATAGAAAAAAAATGAAATTCCAGTAACGCAATGAAAAAAATATTCCACAGGCAGAGATGGCTTTGCGATCGGAGGGCTTCGTCGAGATCGACATACACACGCTCGAGTCTGTGCTGTCGCGGGAAACGCTCAACTGCAAGGAGATACACCTGTGGAACGCGGCCCTGAGATGGGCGCACGCCGAGTGTCTGAGACAGGACCTCGAGCCGACGCCGAGCAATCAGCGACGATTACTGGGTAAGCGTCGTCGGCCCGATGCAATTTTTCGTCTTACTCTCTGAATAATACATCAAAACTGCCCGAAAGATCATTGTAAAGAGCTCGCCGTCGACTTTAATTGCAGGTTCTGCTTTGAATTTAATTAGACTGCCTGCTATGAGCCTGGAAGAGTTCGCCAACAGCGCCGCGCAGACGGGCATTCTCACGCAGCAGGAGACGATCGACATTTTCCTCCACTTTATCGCCAGCACGAAGCCCCAGCTCTGCTTCCCCATAAAGCCGCGGCAGGGCTTGAAAACGCAGGTTTCTGGCCCGATATTTTTCATAATCAACCCTCTCGGGATCTATACGCGACAGCAGACGATAACTAAAAACTCCGAACCCCGTGCTGTTTGTCTGATTCGCAGGTGTGCCATAGATTTCAATCCTGCGCGTACCGGTCAAACCAGTGGCGCTACCGGGGCCGGTGCGACTCGATCCAGTTCAGCGTGGACAAGCGGATCTTTGTCGTCGGGTTCGGGCTGTACGGCAGCTCGTCGGGGGCGTCCGAGTACAACGTGCGCATCGAGCTCAAGCGGCTGGGCCGCGTTCTCTCCGAGAACAACACAAAGTTCTTCTCCGACGGCTCGAGCAACACCTTCCACGTCTACTTCGAGAACCCGATCCAGATCGAGCCGGAGAACTTCTACACGGCCAGCGCTATACTGGACGGCGGGGAGCTCAGTTACTTTGGCCAGGAGGGCATGAGCGAAGCGACAGTGGGCAGCGTGACCTTCCAGTTCCAGTGTAGCTCCGAGAGCACCAATGGCACCGGGGTCCAGGGCGGACAGATACCCGAGCTCATATTTTACGGACCGCCGTCGGACGAATGACGCAATTACGCCGCCGAAATCATGGTTTGAGATCGTCACGATTACCGTTACCGTCGACCCGACAACGCCATGCTAAAACAACAGCCACAGCCGTGTCGACGTTTGTATTGTACGTTTTTCCGGGATGACTGATTATTATAATGATTGTCGTCAAAAGCGAGGGAGTTTTTCGACACCGATCCCGGCTGGAGGCGCTTGGGGGAAATTTACTTATGCGAGTAGGTATAACTGTAGGGTAGTTGTTTCGACTTTTCAGCTGGGATCCATGGGGATTCGTGATTATTTTTAGCGGACGCGGAGAGAATGAACCCTTTTGTTCCGATGAAACGGCAACATTGAGTCGCCAATTAACAGCGATTGTTACATGCACTATATACGTATAAATATAGCTGTTGTTTGAATCTTAACACTTCAAGGTTTTCGTCTTACAGGACCCACTACTGTCAAGTACTATGTATTTTTTCGCTTCGTCTATCGTACATACTAAAAGTTTTGCGAGCGTAGAAAGTCGTTGTTTCGTTAACACGTACGAACGTACGTTGCAATATCGATATTATATAGGGACTCCAATCGTAGAAACTCAAAAGAGAAACGTCTTGCAAAGATTGTGTTTGTACCACAGCAAAGATTGTAAATTTATGCAATAGGGTGATTTTTATAAAGAATAAAAGCGTTGTCAAACCGAGACATAAGTAATATTGTGTGACATGCAATAGAGCAGTGGCATACTGTAAAAGCAGATGAAACTTGAAAATGGATTGAGAGAGCATATTAAATTCTACTGCTTGGTTTTTAATTTAGTCTACGATGTACTGAGACAAAGCGTCACCAAGTCATTGCGGTATTTTTATTTTTGTTGTACTCAGTTTTTTACGTTAATTATTTTGTATTAAAAACTATGAAATTGAGTGTTTTTCTCTTTATGATAGAATAAAAATTACTCATACTATATGGGTACTTTGAAATTTCTTTAAGCATATAACTTCTGTATTATTTTGTACTTAAGAAATGTTAAATAAATTGCTATTCGCGGTTCTACAAATTGTTTTTCAAATGTAGATTAAGATAGTTGATATTAATAATTTCAATGAATAAGTGTTAAAAAGTTTGTTTGATTAGGCTTGTAATGATATACAAGCTCATTTGTTACAAAAAGCCATCATTTCAAACTTAAAAGTGACCGCCACATTGATAAGACAAAATCATTTTGTGCCAAAACCTTGTACGTCACGATTAAGTAAGCGATGATTTTCGTTTCTTTTGTCATTTTTACTGGTTATGTATGTTATATGTTCTTGTTAACATATTGAAAGATCACGTTTTACTCTATTAATATTAAGCTCTCACATTGTAGATTTATAAATATAATTATAATATTGTATAAGCAACTCATTCTTAAACAAAAAATAAAAAATGATCATGAACTTCTTAGAAAAATATCTAATATTTTATACAAAACAAAATTTTCTTCTCAAAAATTCTTAATTTGGGCAGAGATTAATTGCAAACTTTCAAAGGTATGTATTATAATTAAAAAAGTGCTTTTAGATGTATAAAAAGTTATCTGTAAGTGCTGAAAAATATACGAGCAATTATATTACTTGCTGGTTCAATCATATTTTATTCTTTACCCATTATACTTCTTATGTTTAGTATTTCCTTACAGATTTTCGTGACTATAAGCGATAATTAATTTTTAAAATCTATTCTTATTTTAAATCAAAGTTTAATTCAACTTTAATTTGTAAAACTTTTTTTTTAATACCATTTGAGAGCGTGAAAAACCGATTATAGTTAATCTTTATTGAAAGGATTATTCAATGCAAACACGTCATGTGCAAAAGACTTTCCACATTAGTATGGTTGAGGGTCACTCGTGAGTCTCGTGACTAGTGCCGGTAACTTGCGCCCTGTGATGAACAATCATTTTTTGCGCTTGCGTTATAAACTAGCACTCGCTACTGGCTACTCGTCTATGCTCGCATTCGCGTCTGCTGTTACTCGTGCGCAAAATAGATATTTTTGTACTTATTACGTAAATATCTACTGTTAATGGATTTTTTTTTTAAGTTCGCAATATCTCAAAGAATGTTTCATTTGAATTGTGTTTTATAATTTATGGAATAAAAAAAAATATATTATTCCATGCACAGAAAAATCTTGTACTAAAAAGACTTTGATTCAAACTCACCCATAGAAGGAATCTTAATGCACAATGCCTGGGTGAATTTCAAATAAGTCCTTCCTAGTTCATGTACACAAATTTGCAAAACATCACTGATATCAATAAGCATGTCTGCAAGATATATGAAATTAAATTTCATTTGTATTTTGATGTTAAATAAAATCAGAATATGCTTACGTGTGGTGCACTCAGTACGACAAGTAATATAAACACATGCAGCATGATTGTGAGCTTGTTTTCTTCCTCTGGTTAAATTTGCAGTTAAAGCCAATTTGTAAATGTTAACAGCAGTCTCAATACAATGGTTATTTAATCTGAACAATTCAAAATATAAATTAGCAAATTATATTAAAAACTTGAGATTCGTAACTGCTAGCATTTAGACACTTACTGTAATTGCCTGCATAAATGTGCAATACCTTTTCGAGCATTTGCAAGAGTGATTTCTCTTGATTCTCTAGAATTATTCATGTATCCTGAAAATGGAAATGCCATGGTTAGTGATACATCGGTAAAGCTGTTTCTTGTAAGATTCTTAATTTACTCACCTGGACCTAATCCAGATGCACCACCAGAGCTCTCACTTGAAACAAAATGACCAATCATCATCATGTTACCAGATGGAGCCTCCTCAAACATTGTCTCATTGACAATAATCTGGTCTTCCAGGACAAAACCACATTCTGTGCAAACGACATCTCCACGGGCTGGATCTGTTTCGATGCTTGTAGAACCACATTTGCACTTGAGGTTCGACATCTGCAAAGAAAACATGAATATGATTTTTTTTAAATAAATTCGTTTTTGAGTAGAATCCGTGTAAATGACATGGAGCCTTTATTAACGTATAATAGAAGAATGTTTAAGTTGACTAATTTTTCTGTAAACTGAAATAAATCATTTCATCTAAATTTGTCAAAAATAATCAAATAACAACGTTTATTTTAAGTAATAATTGACGCTTAATCAGAACATGCGTAAAATCCAACATATGCAAAATTACATCACTTAACAATGATTTTCAAAAAAAGGTCGCAAGTTTTAAGAAATAGGATTTTCTTTCCATCAATATGCACCAAAGGTCAATTCATTCGAAATATTTAGTTACTTTTCAATTATTTAAAAGAAAAGTTAACAGTACTCTTTTTTGTTTACGAGATTCTAACCTAACTTAATTTTGAAACTGTGTCATCAATAAGTAACAGGAAATTTGTACAAACCTTGATTAATTTATTTATTAATCACTGTCAAGAGTAGTAAAATACTGACAGTTCTGAACCCGAAATTCAAGCAAAACTTTCACTTTTTAGAGACAGTCTCTCATAAGTACTAGCTAGTCATACTCGCGGAGTAAGAATATGTATACTTCATATACGATACGAGCTACGAGCTACGAGCATGGTCAAAACACAACACACTGTATGACTGTAAGTACGCAGTACCTTTACTTGTGTACTTGCTTGTAAACTGTATCGAATGACCGAAGATGCTGCTGATGCAAGCTGCGCGAGTACCGACACTACCGACTCGGTACTATACCGAGTAATCAAAGCAGAATGAACAATTGAATTGGGAAAATTTATTTTTCAATCGATCTCTGAGTTTCATTTTGTCATGATGGGGTATTTATTAATTGATGAAAGTATATGTAAAATAAAATGTACAATGTTTCGAAATAAAAAGATATATAATTTTTGTAATACTTATTTATGATACAAACGACTTTATTTCAATAAATAAAGTACATAGTGAAGCCAGATTTCATCAAATTCTTCGTAAGATGTAACGTTTATTTACAAGATTTCATTTTCATGTGATTACATTTTGTTACATACATGAACTATAAAATTGTAGCTATTGATAGTGTTTACTGTTCAATTCTGAAATCTGAAACATCCAATACTCTGGGTGGAACGTAGTTGAAGTAGATCAATTCATTCTGGAGAATCTATAAAAAAAATAAAAAACCATTGATATTTGATGGTTTGCTAATGTCTAATGACAGTAAATATGCTTACAATGGTAATCGAGGCAGTCAAGGAAACTAAACCAGCAACCAAGACAGCATTGTACTTCTTCTGTACTCTGTTGAAGTTATCCTGCCATGAACCCTCCGGAACACAACATTCATCAAAAGTTGCGTATTTGAAATTGGAGTGGCCATGAGAATCATTGCGTACTTGCATCCCCGCTGAAAATTCCATACACCGATAAAAGTATTTTCTTTTATTCATAAAATATGTATAAAAGCCAAGTATTACAGATACAAGTGTTATTGTTCATGACAAAAGAATCATGTTCATGGCACTTGCAACTGGTTTGCCAAATCCTTTACCGACACAGTAATAAACAATCCAACTTAAGTACTTAATACATGTAATCATCATGAAGAAAACTGGACAAAGACATTTTTCTCAATTAGCAGACCAAGTAGCAAGGTACAGAATGCTAGGTATAGGCCGCAAAGGCTGGGCAGGTGGACAGGACAAACATTGAATTACATAACTAGTCATAAACACCGGAAAAAAGTTACCTCTTTGGAAAGCACGCCGAGCGAGGGGTCGCACTATTTGGCCGAGCATTTTTGGTTTCTTTGGTGGAAAAGTACTTGATTACAAATCACTCCTGCCGAGAAGCTGAATCACTGAATGACTGAATGTCGATCGAACCTGAGAAAACACTCTCTTTCTCTCTCAGGAGTTATATCTACCCAAGACCATGTGAAAAGTGAAAAGCTCAGACTGGACACTCCGTCATCAACTCGAACCTTCGAACATTTGATCGTTGACAGTGACGTCTACCGAGGAGCCGCCAAGTTACTGCTCAAGCGCGGGGGTGTTTTAAAAATGCCGTCTGCTCCGATCGGGATGTAAACAAACCGCATCAAGGGTTTTGTAAACAATGGCGTTCTTTATTTTTTTTTCTCAGCTCACATATCGATCAGCTGTTTCAAGGTCGCGGTACCAGCTGATGTAAGCACTGCATCGCAACAATACAAACAAGTAAAAAACAGTGAAATTTGTGTTTTTGATATTTCAGTGCCACGGAGGGGACGAAATTATTCAAGTCTATTGTATGCACCTATATACTTTCTATGAGATCGTATATATCTAGATATCCGTTTCCACGACACGACTCGCGGCGGCGGGGGTTGATGCCTCGAGCCCGATTTGAGAGAAAAGACGTATACGTCGAGACAGTGGAAAACAGAATAACAGAAGATCCGGCGACGGCGGCGCGCCCGCCCGCCCGATATGCCACGCGTTTAAAAATAGTAGCCGAAAGAGCGAGCGGCCGGAGTAAGTGAGTATATTGGAAGAAGACGCGTGTAAGTTATACTTATGTTGTACAACGATGATATACACTCCACTATACCTGCAGAGTGCAGACGGGCGGACGACGGCCGGGAGGAACCTGCTGCACGAGTAGCTTACGACAGTAGCAGCCCGAGAATCTCAGTCGGGAGTATAGCTAATAGTGTGTGCAGGGATATGCAGCGTTACCTTGGCTTTCCTTTTTCTTTCGAAAGCCTCGGCGGAAATATTCTCACTTGACACCGAGTGCGTGCAGCCAGCCAGCATTCGTACGCCCCCGAGGGCGTACTGCTCAGTGGACAGTGCACGGGCGTGTTAATTACCGCGACACGCATACTACTGCAACACCACCCCGCCGCCGTCCGTTGTGTTTGTTCGGCTAGGTGTTTTTTTTTTTTTTTTTTTTTTTTTTTTTTTTTTTTTTTTTTTTTTTTTTTTTTTTTTTTTTTTTTTTTTTTTTTTTTTTCTTTGTTTTTTTTCTTTTTTTTGTTGTTTTTTTTTTTTTTCTTTTTTTTTTTTCGTTTGGCAACCAGCAGCGGGTGCTCGGCACTGATGGCACCGACTTCGAGCACAGACAGAGGGTTGCCACGCATTATCAGATTAGGTGGGCCTCACGGTTTTTTTTTCAGCATGAACAAAAAAATATTTTACCCCAATCCTGAGCTTTCAAGCTCGATTGAAAAACCAGCCGCGTCACGTTATAACTTAATTGAGAGTGCACGAGATGCGCGCTGCACCAGCTGGTCGTCTGCTGATGCTGATTACCTTATGCACCCCCGCTCCTGGCCACACACATTTTTTTGCGATAAATTTTCATTCTATAGACTTATTTTTTACTTTTTCCAAATTTTGATGGATAATGAATAGGGTATGGGGCTGGTGATGACGATTAATTTATTTGTTTTCTTTTTCTTTCAGTGCAATGAACAAGTCAAGACTGAAATACTGCATATTTTTCCACTACTTACTCTTCTTCGTCATGCTGGCCAAATTGTCGGCCGATATTCTAGACCGATTGAATATATTCGTCTTAGAAATAGAGGAGCTCCAAGTGCCACAGGTAGGTAAGAGCAAATCATTGGTGGACTGACAATACATTGTTGTTTTATTGTGGTGAGAGAAAGAGGCTTGAGAGAAAAGGAGGGCCTACTGCCACTTTTCTACCACTATTCCAATAAACTACTATTGGAGCTAGCAGCTGTACTTGGTTCTAATTTTAATTCACAACTTTTGTTTTTTTCTTTCTCTTGTCTTACCACCAGCCCCTGTGGTGGGAGTACATATGGTGCATAAGCTTGTTTCTATCATTCCTTGGTCTGTCAGCAATTAGGAAAAACAGAATCAAGATCATGCAGCAGTACATGATTGGCATTATACTGCTTGGCATTGGACCTGTCTTCTATGCTTTTATTTATTACTTCAACGATGTTTATCAGTACCTAACGACTGGTGAGACGGAAAATATTGAAATGTGGCAGGTGAGGCCCTCATAAATTATTTATTGTACAGTAAAAGTTATAATTATCTACCTTGAATACCTGTGGACCATTACTTTGTATTGCAGGAAATGCCGTACGGAGTGCTGTGGTATGGATTTATTCTTGCGGCATCTCAAGTTCATGGTTTTACTCTGTACTTTTCATACAATCTCTTAACTGCATGGCAAACCAAGAGGACAAATTGAAGCCTGCTAGTTCTAAAAGTGTGAGTGTGTAAATAAAGTCAATTATGAAAAGTGGCAATGGTACAAGGCACAAAAACAAACGAAAAATCATTTACCATGGTGGGTGTTCGTGCACATTTGCAGCAAAACAGTCGACTTCCACAGAATCATTCATAAAATTATAGTATGTAAGAAATTATATTTTATAATAAAAAGGGGGAGAGGAAAGTTATAAATTTTTGCAATGTAACATTTTGTAAATATAAAAATTGAAGAAAAATAATTGACTCATGGTATGTAAAGTTTAAAATAGTCCATTGAACAATCGAGTAATTTCAAGTCGAAGTGGATGCAAGTTACTTAACAGTTAAGTAGCACATGTAAACTTGGGGACATGCAAACTTCTCAGCTGGCTAAGAGTCTTAGACGATTATCACGCACGAATTTTTAAAATTACTTGCAGCATGAATACAATAATGTGGAATCATGCACAATGAAAACTTGTTGACTGTCAGAAAGTAA
Organism: Copidosoma aretas; assembly: GCA_030522625.1. Taxonomy (NCBI): domain Eukaryota; kingdom Metazoa; phylum Arthropoda; class Insecta; order Hymenoptera; family Encyrtidae; genus Copidosoma; species Copidosoma aretas. The sequence goes on from JAPYYV010004510.1 coordinate 13,451, forward strand.
AACTCACAAAAAAAACTATCAGGATTAGCCCATTTATGATGCATCGTAACCGTAAGTTCGTAATATTGCGCGCGTAACGCAAATGACGAAGCGGCTAGCTCACTGCTAGCTGGCGCGTTTCTCACGCGGTGTCAAGGTTTTATAAGTGTATTCTTTCTCTATTCGCTCTCTTCGTAAGTACTTATAGTCTTCAGACTTCGCGTTAGCTCTTGCACCACAACCTCAACTCATCATTTATGACAACTCATCTCTATTAAAAAAAATACAGTTTGTTTGAGGTTTGTCGGTTCGAGTGACCTCAACTGAGCAAACCACATGCACATAACACAGTCGGATAACATGTCAAAACTCGCCTTTCTGTGTACTTATTGGGTATTTTTTCTCCTATGTTACTTTGAAAAATCAAAAGTGAATTTCAAAAGAGAAACACAGAAAGGTCTTGTCTGGCATGACTATGCAGAGGATTATCAAAAAAGAGATTGGAGAAATAATACATAATTGTACAGTGGGTGAAATAAATAATCTAATGGTGGCAAAAGAAGAATCGTCAAATCGTCATGTCTACTGTCTATAGCGATCTTCCCCTAACCACCCTGCACCCACACTGCAGCGCGGCGGCTGATGCGTTTCAGAATTATTCAGTCTAGTCTAGCATATAGATATACTAGTATACTACTATAGCTCTATCCTTCTCATAATTGATATATATTCATACACAACATATAGATCATGTAGGTAATTTGTTATTGTTGTTGTGTTCATGTGTTGTGTGAGTATTGTATATGGATATATCATATATGTATGTAGTGTATGTATGTATGTACAATATGTACATATGTACTACATTTTACTACATACAGTACATATATACACTGTGTATATGTATGTACGTTTTGGAGTTCGGATTTTCGGAACTTCGGAGTACTTAAGTAATCGGAGTTCGGATTTTTTGACACGCAATAATTGGTTTTCTTGTGCAGCAGTGCATCAGCACAATAAGTGGATTGCAGGTAATTATTTAGTATACAAGCTCGAATATTGTATAAAGTACCTTATCTTGTACTTATAAAAAAAAAAAAAAAGAGGACGCGACAGCGTGTAAAGAAGAGAAAATAGATATATATGATAGAGAAATAAAGAGGAGAGTAGGAATGTAGTGTGGGCACTGTGGGCAAGGAAAGCAAGAGAGAGAGAGAGAGAGAGAGACGAAACATTATACTTATATATTTGTGCTGCGGCGGCCAGTCGTCGCGGACGGAAAATATATCTATTCTGAGCTGTCTGAGCCTGCAGAGAGCAGTCGTAAGTCGTAAGTATAAGTATTATAAGTAGTAGCAGATTCTAGTTCTAGTAGTAGTCATAATCAGAATAATGGAGGAGTTGGACGTTGTTGCTGCTGATGCTTCGGTTATAAGGACGCCGCCGCCGCGACGAAGTCCCCATCGGTCGTACTTATGAGGGAAGCCTTCCCGGACCATAGCAGGAGTGTACAAGTACAATAAGAACGACTATACAATAAGACTGCCGAGTAACAACGACGACGACGACGACGATAATGGTGATGATGACGACGTCGTGCATTTGTGCGTGTATTTTGCAATCGTTGCTCGGAAAGGAAGATAATAAGCAAGATATCCGAGCATAATATTTGTGTGCTCTGTACCTAAGTATACTTGTATTCGTTGTGTGTATACAATAATTCGGCTGCGGCAGGGCAGAGCTAGTGCGCGCAGAGTGTTGAGTGTATAAAAAGGGTTGGTTCATTCAGCTGGTTCATCGCAACTGCCGCAGAGGTTCAGAGGTTCTTGCTGTTCTTGTTGTCGTTTGAAGGGTCGGTGTGGTCGTCGCTGGTTATAGTAGTGTCTCTCCTCGAGGAAGTGTGTCGACGCCGTCTCGGGGCGCCGGCGAACGAGCGAGCGACGACGTCGATCAAAGTGGCTCCCACGGAGCAGCAGCAGCAGCAGCAGCAGTGCGCCGATCGACGCAGCATTGCAGCAGCTGCAGCTAGTGGCGGTGGCAGCATTAAAATTGGCTCGAACACGGAGCCCGCAATGGTCATCCGGTGAGTTTATTACCTGTATGTACCTGCTTTGCATGCAATGCATATATACTTTATCCTGCAACCTTTTGTCATTTTTTTATTTCGCACACCAACATCCAAGTACTTTCTACTTGTACCCTACAAAAGATTCAAAATCGTCATGATCTGGATTTTGGGTAATGATATACACCAGGTATACTTATTTGGACATGGACACCTTGGACATGGCAATGCTGCTGATGGGCCGTCTGTTTTGCTCCTTCGTTTCGCCGCTAACACTCCAGCGAGTTTCGGAGCAGGCTTCTTCTTTCCTGTTTTTTTGCCGCTTCTCTTCTTATTATTGACCATTTCCCTTTCTCTTCATCCTTAGCCTCCTGCTGATGCACGTTATGTGTATACTTAAGTAAGTACACTTACTCCTTTTTCCTCGGCTCTCTCCGATGGTTTTTTTCGTTCGCTTTTGTGAGGCTTCTCCTCTCTCTCTCTCTCTCTCTCTCTCTTTCTGTCGAGTACTTATATTTGAGTACTTTCTCTTTCTCTCTTTGTGTTCTCTCGTCTTGCACTCTACTGATGCTTTGCTCTGCTGATGCTCTTCTTCTATTCTTATTTTCGTTTTCCAAGCGCTGCTCAAAAATCTTATTTTTTTTACTCGTCTCCCTATGCATGGGGGGAGATCCGGAGATGCATCTTTTAAGGTGTATACACGATACTACTGCAGACAGCCGTTTTACTTGCATGTCTGCGCTTGTATACTCTTTTTTGTTATTTCGCTGCATCTTGATTCTCTCTATATATGCTCGTTACTTACTTTTATTGCTGGACTTATTTTGCTTGAGGGAGTTAAGTAGTACTTGTATAGATATAATAAGTACATATTTATCATTTTTGTGTCTCTATACATGCGGGCGGTGATTGGTTACCAGGCGGCATGAAAAAATACAAGACCCATGAACTTTTTTTATCGCTAGGGTCGATATGTATATACTTACTCTAAATTATTTACCGCTATCAAGTAGGTGGGCTTTGAAAGTTTTTTCATTCTTGTTCCCCCTTGATCGGTTCGTCGTGCTACATCGTGTGTAAATGATATTCTTTGTTTACAAACAAAGTCACTTATTGATTTTTACACTCACGATAATTGAATATAAAACTATAACAGCGTTACAACTTATTGCTATGACTATTGCTACAACCGTCGTTAATAGATGCTAAAGTAAATAACAAAAAACGGTAAATATGCAGAAGTGTGGCTCCACCAGTAACCAAACCATTATACCAATATAGGGTGGAGCCGCACTTCTGCATATTTACCCAAAAAACAATGTATATTTCATTAAAAAAATTCCCAATTTTTTATGGCGACATATAGATTTATACTTATAACTTTTAATTTTGTATTCATACGACAATTACGAATTATTTATCTTTTACAAAGTATTGCGAAGCAATTGTTTAGAAGAGTTGAGTAGTTATGTCGCAAAACTGGTATTGATCTTTAGTCTGTCAAATTTCTTTTGACAACATTTATTGTATACATACAAGTATATACAGTTTGAACAGAACAGAATTTTACGGTTTTACGAATGTCGCGGAAAAATAAAGCTGTGCTTGTGAATTCGCTGCTACTGTACCTGTTAACTGTAAACTTTTTTATGAGGGTAATAACATCATTCATTGTACTTACTGGTGCATGACTCAATAAATCTGCTCACAGTGACACGAGAGAGAGGTTTCTTCATTACAGCTAGGCTACTGACAGTAGCACTGACAACAAAATTTTTACTAACTAAACAAATACATTGAACACGTATACAAATCGAATGCGATATGTAAATGTGACAGAAGTAAATACGATTTGATACACCAGTCTTGGCGATCATTTTTTCATTGAAACGAAATACTATCTTCCGTGCATTGGCAACAAATCACATTTTTGGTTGACAACTATTGTGGAAAAAAAAAATTTCAGACAAATTATCATACACTGTTATTTTTAATTGCGATTCCCGTAAATTTTACACATCAAAAAAATTCATTTTAATAATTCCTTTAAAATTATTTAATTAGGTAATGACCAAATATCAATAATTTCTACACCCAATTAAACTTTTGACTTTTGCAATAGTCATTGAAAAATGTTTTTCAAAATTTCAGGTCAGATGGTGGCAGCAGTGACAGCCCACTTCTTGTAGAAGAGGGTGAGGCTGTTGGCCAACCACATGGTCCAAATAACAAACACACCCATAGTCACAGCCATGTTCATCCTCCTCATGGTCAACAGAGTCATCACCACGATAAGCCCAAATATGGGGAACTAGTCCTACTAGGGTAAGAAATTTTCAAACTTACGTGTAACATAAAGTATCATTTCCTTTCGTATGCAAAGGTTGTCTTAACTTCTCTATTGTCATTTGAGCAAAAAGGTCAATGGCTTCTTATCTGGGGAGAATGAAAAAGACAATCTTGATTAATTGTTATCTGTGATAACTTTCTCATATTTATAGGAAAGCTATTATAATTTTACCTAGATATGTTATTCCCTTAGAATATTAAAATCCTTGTATTAACGAAACAAAAGGAAAGTCGTAAGGCTGCACCTATTTTATTAAAGAATTTGGCTCAGTAAAAGGTGTTTCCATTTTATTTTTGCACAAACTTATTTCTTTCACTTTCTTACTTGGTAATTTTTTTTTCGTCAATTTAAACCTTATCCCTTATCAACGTTTAAAATTTGATGTCTATGCTCAATTACATAAATCAACACCTACTTTTTTCTGCTTGTGGTCAATGGCTTCTCAAGGAAAATTCACCAAGCAGATATTAAATACCTAACTGGCTGATAATAGGATCACAAATCCAATTTAAAGTGCAGTAAAACGATTACTTAAAATAGTTTAAAATATATAGAGTGCGTCCACAGTAAAAAAAACTAGACAGTTACTCATCAAGCATAAGATCAGTCTACTTTTTTAGTAACTTTATTTGTTAAATTGGACAGTTTAAATTATTTACCATCCTGAAAATATAACAAAATTAAAAGATGATGACTACAATGAAGAGTTCCATGTTATAAGTTTGAACACAATTTTTTTCATTCCTTAAACTTCGTCTTTAGTAGTATATTCTATAATGTTTCTAATGTCTTGTAAAAACCAAGTAGCAGTAAGAAAAAATCACATGAATATAAATCGTTGGCTATAGTGCAATCTCCTATGATTTTTGTTGTTCATTGCGCATTCAATAAAAATAATCATGCAACTGTTCTACAGATGCAATGGGCATCTTCCAAATGGCGATCGTGGACGAAGACGAAGTAAATTCGTGTTGACACTGCGAGACAAGCCTAACGGAGTAAAACGTAGCAGGCATTATGTCGTAAAGACACCTCACTGCTCTCAAGCCATCTTAAACACGAAGCAACATTCGATTAGTTACACATTATCGAGAACGCAAGCTGTGATTGTAGAGTACACAGAGGATGAAGAAACAGACATGTTTCAGGTATGAATACGTAGTAAACAATTTTCATAAATCCCTCAAGCTTTCTTTATTGATCAGAATATTACTTTTGACATGAGCAGGTCGGACGATCTTCCGAGCAACCTATAGATTTCGTTGTGATGGATACAACTCCCGGTGGCGAGGTAGCTGCTTCGAACGAAGGAAGAGTTGCTCAGAGCACCATCAGCAGGTTTGCGTGTAGAATCATTACGGATCGTAACCAACCAAAAGTAGCCAGAATCTTTGCAGCTGGTTTCGATAGCTCTAGAAATATTTTTCTGGGGGTAAGTTTATACATGTCTCCAAACTTTCTTGTAGAGTTTGCAAGGAAGAGCTCAGCACCATGTATTATTTTAAAATCATATTTTACAGGAAAAAGCCACCAAGTGGCAGGAGAGTCGAGAGATAGATGGACTAACGACCAATGGCGTTCTGATCATGCACCCACGAGGACAATTTTGTGGGGGTGAGGCTGAGTGTGGCTACTGGCGTGAGGTCAGCGTGGGTGGAGGTGTTTTCTCATTACGCGAAAGTAGAAGCGCACAGCAGAAGGGCAGTGTTGTTGAGGAAGAGGACAATATCCTGAAAGATGGTACTCTTATTGATTTGTGTGGTGCCACTCTTTTGTGGAGGTCAGCTGAGGGTCTTGCAAAGTCACCGGTAGGCATTTATTTACCTGTAGAAAGAAACTTTGTTACTTTGTACACTACATGATTTGTTTAACCATTGGGACTTGCAAAATAATAATTTTTCAGAACAAGCATGATTTGGAAGAACTGGTAGATGCCATAAACGCAGGGCGGCCACAATGTCCCGTTGGTCTGAACACTCTTGTGATACCGCGGAGGGCTGCCTCTGACTCTGCTCAGCAACAGCCTTACGTTTATCTAAAATGTGGCCATGTGCAGGGCCACCACGATTGGGGCCAGGAAAAGGATAAGGCGACGCGCAAGTGCCCGATGTGTTTTGTCGCTGGTCCAATCGTCAAGCTCTGTATGGGAATCGAGCCAGCATTTTACGTTGACAGCGGCCCACCGACTTATGCGTTCAGTCCGTGTGGACATATGGCGACCGAGAAAACTGTAAAGTACGTTATGAAGATACTCAAATAATAATATTCCGATCGAAAAATACGTTATTTACATTATTTGTTAATTTCATCATGGTAGATATTGGGAGAAAGTAGCAATTCCACACGGTACGAATGGCTACATTGCCATTTGCCCCTTCTGCGCAACACCACTGGAAGGATCACCAGGATACGTAAAACTTATATTCCAAGACCATGTAGACTAAAATGATTCATACGTGCCGTGAGCTCGTGAAAAAAGCTCTGTACAGAAGTCACTATTTTTTTCTTTCCGTTTCTATACCTTGACCAAGTATTTTTTTAATCGACGTAATTATAATAGAGCCTTCTTGTATGTAAGTTATTGGAAAAAAAAATCTTCGAGTTTCAACATAAGTAGAATGCCACAAGTTATTAAACGCTTAGTTCTCTCAACCGGCATTTGCAGATTATTTTTTACTAAGGCTACTGACAATGTTATATCTGCCATAAGAAAAAGAAATCAAAAACTTTTGCAGCTGTTTTGCTTTATTCAAGCCGAAGAATTTTTTAATATGAAATAAAACAGTGTAACTTAAATTTTATCATTTCTTGTAAGAAAAAAATTTTTTTAACAAATGTGTCGTTACAATAATCGTATATATTTTTTGATATAAATAAAATGATGAAATGAACTGAATCTACTTTTAGTTATGATTATGATTGCGAAAATTATTTACTTGATATTTTTAATTAATAATGTACAAGATTCTACTTTTATATCAAACTCATTGATTTATTACCGGTAGTAACGATCAATTTTGTTGGAAAAATTTTAAATTGCTATACAGTATCTCTGCTGACTAGGTACAAGCCTTAAACTACTATAGATTTATTTGAAAAGAATTATTGATACATGTACAAAGAAGCTGTGTTCTTTACAATAACCTGATGGGCTTCGAATAATCTTAGCCAAAGACTACATCGATTCTTCATAACTTCCAGGATGTATATTTGCAATTTTGCATTCCACTGAAACTTCATAGACTATTATACTTATCATGTTCTATTTATGATTTCTCTGCAAATAACAAAGTAATGTCGTGAAAATGTGAAAAATAAAATATTTGTTTATACTTTATATAATTTTATTTCATATTCACTTACAAGTAGAAAAATTAAGATTTCACAGTATTATTTCTTCATACTACTTGAACGTATACATAGAAAATAAATATACTAATATACTGATGCACAATACACTACAGTGTATAATGGGGCAGCGAAAAAAAAGCTGGAAGTTGCTAATCAGGATTTTATTGTATATTCTAAAACACGTAGAGACTGATGATAAACAATAACAAGTTTATATTAAATTTTTTTGTACAGCAGCAAACCGTGCTTTTAGCAAAAAGATGAAATATACACACCAGCATTCGCTGCTTTGTTTTCTTCTTTTAATCTTTGTATTTTCCCATTTTTTTAAGTTACTAATTTTACGAATATCCTGGAAATTCACGTGGAATCCCAATAATATCAGTAACATAATTCTAAAGTATCACAAGGAATCCACTTTGAACTCTCCAAAGCATCCCACATATTGTAATCTTGTTCAATGATTTCTCTGTTCAATTTGTCAACGTCTACTGGAATTGAGTGCTCTGAAACATTTAAAATTAAATATGCAATTAAGAATTTTAATAAATAATTATTTGATAATCTATAATCAATGACAAATTTTTTAAAACTGGATTCATGCTTGATAAAGTGAGATTCACACTGACTTTTAGTATAGATTACAGTGTTCAATGGCACCATTCTACAATTTCGTATTATTTTCATTTATTAATGTAATAAACGTACTATATTACATAAGGATGAAACGACGATTTGCAAAATACCATTGTCACTAAAAAAAATGAGTTGTACAGTTTAATAATAAATGTTCGGTATTTACCGATAAGTTCGAGTTCGTCTTCTTCGGGTTTTCGATCCGAAACATAATTGCTATATAAATCGGATGTAGGTTCACTTTCATAACAGCCCTGCTGCCAAGCACTATAACTGTTCCAGTAAGATGTGTCACAGTAATTATAATCTGAAGACATGCCTAAAGAATAATCAGGTGGACCGGAATTTGCGCTGTAAAAATGTAATTGTACAAAAAAAAAAACGTCAATCTCAGTCATAAAATATTTATAACCTTTAGGAAATAAAATATTAAATGATAAAAAATTTATGGTCTGCGCTATGATGAAAATTATAAGTGTAAAAACAAGACCAAAATCTGACAAAATCTTCAGAAATAGAAAAATATTATTCATTATTGAAGTGCTTTCAATTTAATTGGAAAAAAAAATAAAATTTTAAACCTGTGAAAATCACAATATAACTTACTCTGACATCTTATTCCAAGGCCTGGGCACTGCATTGCAGATTTTTAATAATCTTGTTCCAAGTCCTTTATACTCATACATCGTGATCAAACTGTCTTTTTGCTCATCTTCATTGGCAAATCTAACAAAACCATAACCCTTGCTAAAGCCAGAACTATCTAGTATTACCTTAGCTGTCCTGATAGAGTTGTACTTGGCAGCAAATGTCCTGTAGAGAGAATAGTCATCGACATCTGTTGAAAGTTCGCCCACCCAGATACTATACTCCCTATCGATCGACGATTTTCCTGAAGTACTAGCATGATTCAGTCTAAACCTGACTCCCTGTAAATAAAGGAACAAGGTTATTTGATGATACAGTGGCATTTATATACTATTTTAAATCAAGAATGGTTTAATGGAGCATAAGCTACAAAGAACTCTTCCTGCACATTGAGTGAAACTTACTGGACTAGATCCTGGAATTACTTTTCCATTAAGTTTATGCATAGCATCCAATGCCATTTCGTCGGTTGGAAAGTGAACAAAACAATAACCAGCAGGTTCACCCGTATAACGATTCCTCATAACTTTCACTGTTTGTGGCTGTGCGCCCATTTTGTGAAATGCATTCATTATAAAACTTTCAGTCATGTATGGCTCAAGCTGAAAGTACAAACATTACAACTTGTATTGGCACATCTAAGACGTAATTACTTTTTCCGAAATATATTGGCCAAAACCGTTTAGTGTTTGAGGTTAGTTTCATATAATAATCATTCTTTCCCGAATTGAACATAATAAATCTCGCAACTACCACAGTATAAAGTTTTACTTACAAGAAAATAACAAATTTTCTTACCCCACCCATCCACAATTGACACAAAACCATTGGTCCAGACATCACAAATCTAGTTTTGTTGATCAACTTCAATACTGTATTATTAGATCGTTTTTTGGTTTAACTCGCATACTTAGTCGCATCGCATGATGCGAATATGCGATGAGTCGCATCTAAAGATGTGTTCGCAAGCAAGAAATCAGGGTATTAGGGGCGTATCCAGTAACTTTTTTTTCATATCTGCATAAGAGTTTCGACCAACTTATTTACGACTTAAATTCATCTTCTGACGTATTTAAGACGAAAATTTGTTTGTCCAGAAGCCTGATCGAAAGCAAAAAAAGTTACATGATACCGCCCCTGGCGAACGCGGGCGAGACCCAGAACTTTTTTTTTGGATTTGGACAAACCAATTGACTTCTTAAATACTCCTTAATACGTCTAAAAGATATAACTAGGTGATTGGAATCAAGACGATGGGAAAGTTACCGGCCGGCGCCTGTACTACCACCCCAGACTCCATAACGTACCCTTAACTCGTCAGATTTCCCTAAATCCCTACCCCCGTTTTATTATTTAAGAGCGAAAATACTTAAAATGTTGCCAACAGTTGCTACCGTTGCTAGCAATTATTGTAAACGGAAAAGAATCACACTCTTGCTATCATCGAGAAAGAATAGTGGGATCGAGCCAGAGTTTTTGAAAAGTTTTTTGTTGATATAAATATCAAATTTAAGACTTTTCATTTGAAGTTATGATTATTCTTAAGCATATGAAAAGCAAAGTCAAGTGACAGTTTTTATGTCAATAAAAAAACTCTATACTTACGATAAAATTACGTGTCAGATACACTGTATACTTACTATAGGGTGTGGTCCCATGGAGCTCGGAATCCGCATACGGAACCTATTTGAGGCCATGAGAGTGATGAGATAAGAGTGAAAAAGAGGTTTACGCCGTACACCGTACGGAAAAGATCTCTCTCTCTCTTTCACTCTCATGGGCTCAAATGGGTTGATGGGTTCCGTTAGTTCCGTATGCGGATTCCGTGCTCCATGTGACCGCGCCCTTACCAAGTGTTTATTGACTTACGTTTGTTTACAAAATACAAAGTGAAAAACATTACTGTATGTTGAAATTAAACGGAACTTTGATTCAATTACATTTCTGAATTTGATGTAAAGGTAAGAGTTTAACTGATTTAGCAGTATTCATTATAAATTTATTTACTCTTAGAAATTATATTTAATCGATTTTGTCTGTACATCTATTTAATGACAATCGAAAAAATGTATTGACAATGAGTCTTTTACAACTTTTTTTGACAGCTTAATTGCGCCTTACAGCGGATTACAGTTTACAACGCGTATACAACAAACGCGACGAAAATAGTATTGTTCCCGTCCTTATGTACATGCATTTTCAAATTGAAGCACGGTTGTTTTTCATCACGTAGGCAGCATGCACGGCTCACGCATAGGTGAGTTCGGAGCTGCTTTTCTCTCTCTCCACCGATCGAAGACGATCGATAAAAGAAGAGTGCTGCGGGGGGAGTAGACACCTCGGTCTCTACTTCATTATAAAAATTACATTCAATGAAATTATTTAAGATACTCGTTTTATAATAAATCTTACGATTAAACGCATATATCAAACAAATATACATCATCATAGTTCTTTGTCAATCACAAGATTTCAACTTATTATTACGGAAGAACTATATTACGTGCTAAGATTCTGATAAAATGTCCTCCAAGGTCTTGTCATCGTGCAAAGGCGAGTGGCCCAACGTTGGGTCGCTTTCTAGAAATTCGCGTAGTTCAGATTCAAGATCGTTAACACCAGACGTTTCCGTTGCACTTAAAATCGACGAGCCTTGATTCTGTCCAAGCACCATTTGTATTGGCAGTTGTCCTTGCCTCACGTTGGTTATATCCAGAGACATGGGCATAGGAAGCATACCGTTGGATTCTTGACTCGAATTATTTTCTGTCACAATTGAAGGGTTGTGGGTTATTGGCTCGACATCCATTGGCTCTGGTCCTCCTAAAGGTGCAATTCCCATAGCTTTTCTCAGCCCATCTACAGGCGCGATGGCAGAGGGCGGCAATTTTTTGGCTATGTTGGCTAAGTTATCGGTAATCTTTTCAGCGAGCGTTGCTTCTGTTTCAGAAGCTTTCTGAATGTTTCCTAAATGTGGTGGTGGAGGTGCGGAAAGACGGTCATGCTGGGTTTGCCTTAGATTGTTCAGTAAAGTCGATGTTTCTTCTAGGTTGTTTTGTAGTGCTGAGTGTTCTTCAGATACTTTCAAGTCCTCTTCTGAAAAAAAATTTCGATGAATAAAATCGTAAAACATGTGAACATATGTATATGATTCAATGAAAAGTAAATTAATTTTTACCTAAACCATCTAAGAAGTTGATATCGATGCCGATGTCTGATAAGGTCTTGAGCTGATTAATATCAACTTTAACTTTGTCGACAGGTGGAATATTTTTATTTACTCCCTGTACAGGTTTCTCTAGTAAATGTTTTATCTTGTCCTCCTCTTCCTTGAGACGCCGCTTTTCGTCAAGGAACTTTTTAGTCTTTCTATGATCTCCGTTTGTTAGAATGTCCAGCAAATCGTCAACCATGGTCAAGGTGTAATCACAGTCTTTGGCAAAGTCGAGAATCGACTCAGCATATTGAACAGCAGTATCATCACCATAAGTTTGATAAACTAAATCCGACTCTTCTTTAGTGAGATTGGCAAATGTTGAATCATAGCTTGGAGCGTAAGAGCCAAAAGCTCCGTAATATAAAGGCTTCACTGGTTTAGTCATGTTTCTCCTGTCTTCTCTGAATCCTGCTAAGGCACCAGTCCCATGATGAACCTTTCCAAGCAGCTGTCCGAGTGATACGGGTCTTTGATTTGTGCCTGGAATGACTCCATCCCCCGGTACTATGATTTGCAAACTCGTTGTTCCATCTTTCTTTTGCCTTAAGAATCCCATTTTTGAGCCGACCCGTTTGAGACTCAGTCTTTCTGCTGCAGACTTGGCAGCACTACGTGCTTGTTTTAGGATCTCCTCGGGAGTCAAGTCATCTGGTATTGCTTCAAACTTACTGAGGCTTGCTAGCCTCATTTTTCTCTGATTCTCTTTCCGTAGCTCTTCTGCTTCTTCGATCTGTTCTTCTTGTTCGCGTTCTTTTTCAATCTGTTCTTCAGTCATATGTACGTCAAGATGGCTTGATTCTTCAATACCTAGTTCAAATCCAAGTTCTTCTTTTGTCAAATCTTGCATGTACACCAACACTGATCTCAATTGTTTCAACTTTTCAGGAGTGACCATCTTTAGACCAACGTGAAGCAACTTTTTAGCTGCTTTGTAATAAATGGTGTCCTGATGGTTGTAGGTCATTGCATTGTTGCACATTAACTTAAAATCAATGATGAACTCATTTAGATTTTGGTAGTTACCGTCATCTATTTTCTGCTTTATTGTACTAAAATCCATGGGATTGGCAATTATTGATGAGTATCCTGGAGCAATATTGTCTGTGACAGGCCATGCAAAAAATTGCTGTGGATCTCGTTTTTCCATCGACCTGAGTAAATAATTAAGGCTTATTAAAAATCGATTGTTTCAAGTTGAACTGTTATTGTACTAAAACAAAAAAAAAAACAAAAAAATAATCATTTACCTAAGCAAATGTTCTAGTAACCGCTGAAGAGGAGTCCTTTCTGCAATCTTGCGAAGAACACATGTGCGTGGTTCTCTGTGAGGGGACAAGCTGCTAGTTGCAGAAGTGGTGCTTCTTTGTTCATTAGGGATGATAGGCCTTGGCAGAGATGGATTGTTATAAATGATTTTCTTAGGCACTTCAACTATACTTTCATCTCCATCCCCAACTGATTCTTGGCTTGATTCTTCTCTTCGCCTTTTTTTGTCTTTGTGATGATGTTTGTGTCTTTTGTCTTTCTTCTTTTTCTTCTTCTTAAGCTTTTTGTGAATCAGATACCTGTCAATCTCTTGTTCTCCTGGAGTTATGGAATAGTTGAAGCCAACCTGGTGTTGATAGTGTTGGGACAACATTGCTGCCTGATTTGGCGAATCACTGCCTATGTACTCTGGAGTTCCACTGTTGCCTCCTACCTTGAGAATTAATTTGAGTGCTGGAGGTTTTTCTGGCGTTGCATAGATATCATCAACTGTAACAGAAAGAAGAAAAGTTAATTAGAAATAAAAAATCCAGACATCATCTTAATGCATGTGCTGCACATATATAATATCAGCAAGGGTGCCACATTAATTACTCTGGTGAATAGCACAGCCTTAAAAACTCAAAAATCCTTGAAATTGTAGCTAGGTATCTCGACTTACTCGACTAGGAATTGGGAATCATTTTTTACCTGGCAAATTTCTCATGTGCAAGGTGCAACCTCGCAAAGCGTGTCGCGCCCTTTCGACACCAATGGACCCAAGCCAGATCAAGTATACATGTATACATCAGGTAGGGTACGCCATATGGAGGCTATGGAGTAAAAGCGCAATCCAGGTATAACAGTATTATAGGTAGGAATGATACATAGGATACAGGACATACGCTTTACGTACTTACAACTTACCCCACATCGGACTAAGTTGTAAGGGTACAGAGGAAATAATGGAATACACACCCTTTGATTACAGTTCGTAGGAGGGTATCATGTATAGTTAGAAAAATAAAAAAGGGAAGCAAAAAGAGAGAGAGGGAGAGAAAAAAAAAGATAATACCTACATATAAACCCAAGGCAGCCGAGCCGCTCCGATTACTCCGAAACGAAACTACTTACACTGCAGCAGCAGGGCATTGCGATTATGCGATACATGGACACGCATACGTATATACAAGTGCAACTTGTGTACAATATGTAAGTATGCTTACATCGGTTCAGTATTCGGTGTACCTACATAGTACATACCTGTTGGTTTCATTACACCTTAAAAAAAAAAAAAAAAAAAAAAAAAAAAAAAAAAAAAAAAAAAAAAAAAAAAAAAAAAAGAAAAAAAAAAAACAAAAAACTTACGGATGAACGAATGACGGAAGGAAGAAAGGAAGGAGAAAGAGAAGAGACAGAGAGTAGAGGCTTACTAGACTTTTCTCTCTCTCTCTCTCAGACGTATACGCGCTGGCTGCTGGCAATAGGATAGTATATTTATGGAGCAGCTGACGCTTTATTTATACTATATCATCATCCTCATCATCATTATCATCATGACAACAAGTGTGTACAAGACCGTCGTTCCTCTCTCGCAGCGATAAGTATAGTATCGGCAATTATTATTATCAGTTAGTTATCTCTCCCTTCCTCACCTTCGTGTCTCTCGCGCTTGTGCTTCTTGTGCTTCCTCGAGCTTCGGGCGGCCTGCTCGGCCTGCACCCCGAGCTCCAGTCTCTGTGGCAGCTCCAGGGTGATCACTGTACAGTTGTATGCTGGTTGTTGCGCGCAACTACTACGGTATTAACTGAAACACCTACGCTTCCTCTAACTGGACCACCCTGCACGCGCGCGCCTTTTACGTTTCGTCTTATGTATACGGGCCAAACCAAAAATTGTATATCGTGTATACTTGTATATTGGCAACAAAACAGGCAGTAACACTGGAAAGATCGATGTGCGTACTGCGTATATACATACACGATATACATAAACCCACGATCACTTTTTAAGAGACGATTCGACACTTATAAGTACTCATCAACACGATGATAAACACACGCGCATCGGCAACGGCGTTCTCGTTTGATTATAATTATTCTTATTGTTGTTGCTGTGCTTTCTAAAATATAGATTGTATATTGAGTACTGAGTACATATTCCTAATCCGAATCTCCAAATATTATACTTATTGTATATATATATGAGTGTGTGTTGTCGGTGTTACACATACAACATTACCATATCCTAATCTTATCGATATGGTAAGTAGTAAGTATTTAACAATCGCGTGGGTCGTGGCTTACGTTTATAAGTATAGGTATACAACACACGCACACTAAACTCTCTATTATTGTTCTATCTCCTCTCTCTCTTTTTAATTATCTCGCGACTGTATACACACGTTTATCATGACGCCGAGATAATCTACTCCGACGCGCGCGCGCGGCCATTGAGAGACGACGTCAGGAGTATCAGGAGATTCAGGAGGCTCGTAAAACTGTCGTAAACGTATGCGTGTATATACTTGTATATTGGCAGTAGGTCGCATCTCTCGCTTCCTCTCATCACGTGCATCTGCCAGCTACACCATGGACAGCTTTTCGCCTTTCTCTTTTTCTCTCCGTCTACCCCACCCCCATTATATACTTATAAGTATATATGCGAGCGTGCGTGCGTCTGATAAATATATACGCATGCGATCTTTCTGCCGCACTTTTTTCAAGCGCATTTGTTGTACAACGAACATTATTTGCAGTTATATTTCTCTGCAATAATAATTATTCAAATGCTGCGGTGTATATATTTTATACTATAGTTGCCGATCCAGTGTTTGGTTATCAGGTTTAATTTTGAAGATGGAGATACGTTCACGTTTTTTCATCGGTGAATAGTTATTTTTTCATTTTGACAATTACTAATTCTAATTGATATAATTTAATTGGAACAGATAATTCGCTTGTGAAATTTAAATTTAAAATGATTGAATAATGGGGGGGGGGTAAATTTAACATATTCGTGCCATTCCTCGGAAATCAATTTCTTTATCAATTGTATCAGTATATCTGAATTGAACACACACACACACACACACACACACACACACACGTTTGTCGTCGTTAATTCGTTATACTCTATTTATCTGTATGTACGTATAATTGCATATACATAGCCGTGCAAAAACATATATATGCTGCTCCGATTTCATGCTTTCAATATGGAGTCGTATATGCAGCCGAAAACCGCGAACATTCAAAACCGGCTCACTCCATCCTCAAGAGGACGAAGATGACTATACCAAAACGAGTGAAATTGATGTATTTTAAACATGATACAACTCACAATTCCAGAAGATGATGATCCAAAAATGCTCAACTGATAGTTGTTTATAAATATAGACCGTCGAACCGTAAGTTAGCCAAAAGTTAAAACTGTGCGAAAGAGCAACAAAATAAATAATAACGATCCATACATCAGTTCGACGATTTAGATTGGGATGCAGATGCAGGTTTTATAAACATATTATAATATAAACTGCAGGCCCACGCAGCGCAGCTGCAGCTCGCCGTACCACCGGCCTTGGGAACGCGCCTTTCAACCAACGTCACGCGCACCATTCGCGTTTCCGATCGATGAGACTCTTCCGAAAAACACTACAAGTAATCACACGATAGCCAGCGACCATAAAAATACATGCATATTCGTTATCTTTTCGACTCACCCCAGTTAAGTAATTCTTTTCAGCCAAGCAAAAGCACACGTCCTTTTTTAAACCACGAATTCGCACACGTCCTGCGATCCAGGGAGGGCAAAAGACTGTGTATACCTGTACTCTATAAAACGAGCCGGCAGTGCCGGCACGCAGGTTGCACAATATATACTTACATGTAACAATACAACTGACAACCGGGTAAGTGAATATAAAAAGCACTGGCGTTCACTATGTGATATATAACACAAGGGCACTAACATTGAACATAGCGTCCTTCGCTTTCTCTCGTATACGCCTCCGCTTATCTGCATATTACCTACTCGGCAGCCGAGTGCAAGAAATAAGTTGGCAAGTGTACAAGTAAGTCGTCTCTCCGCTGCTGTGCTGTTTATCCGTGCAAAAAAGGTCAAAGGCCTCGGGGGACCGTCCTTCGATCC
>JAPYYV010004511.1:0-16572 GCA_030522625.1 Copidosoma aretas
AAAAAGCGTCATACTTTTCGAAAAATCGATTTTTAACTTCAAAATTCAAAAAAAACGGATCAACCTAACCTAAAAGTTTTCAAAAATATTTTTATCGTGTTCTACTGAAAAATTTCTAACGGAAACGTATTTTTAAATTATTTTTTGAACCACGTAATTTTTCTCCTAAAATTTAAAATTTGGAGGTCAACGAAAAAGTTCGAAATTTGTGACCGTTACTGACAGCGTAGATGTTAGTCAAAAAATCTGACAAAATTACAGTATTGTTTCCTTACAGAGTACTACTGATCCCCAAAGTTTAGAAGAAAAAAAATTTTTTTTTGTCTCCGTTCACGTGGAATGCCCCATATATTAAACACAGTATTAATACATCCTACTTTTGTGGCCTTGATTATTCGACCATCGTCTAATCCAACATTTTTGTAGGATTTGAAATTTTTCATAATATAGATCATCGTTAATGATGTGGTCATTGAATCCACTATCTAGAATTCAACTTCATTTACTTTTCTCATTACTAACTAACCTATCATTTATTACTTGTAATGCATCAAGGTAGTAGTGTAACAAAATTTAAAGGCTGACAAAGAAGTTATATCCTTGAGTCTAATAACGTGTAAGCGTCATCATTTAAATATATGATACTGTCACCTATATAAGGTATAATTAAGATTTTATTCAGATTTTGTTCTAGATTACTTATCAATATACCGTGTACATGAAAGATGATTACTCTTTGACATGAAAAAAGGTTAAGTAATCATTCGATTGTAATAAACATCGGCTAGATGTTTTTTTCATCTAAATAGCTACAAGCTCACCGTTTTTTAGTTTTTTAAAAAAGGTTGTGTTATTGTTATAAACGCATTTATCTATAAAAATAAAAATATATTTCATAAACCAATGCATTTATAAATATAATACGACCTTTCGAAAAGAAAACTGTGCATTTGAAAAAGATATAAGATCGCTTAACAGCTGACAGTGATGATACATGTACGTTTACATCTTTTATTATACGACGCGTACTAATCAACATACACATGTTTTTATTTCATAGTGAGCACACGTATGTTTTTGTAATTGGGTCTATCCATTAAACCTACCTAGTCATTTTTACCTACAATTGTATATAGCTTACGATTAATTCTACGTGGAGTATGGCACTAAATAGTTTGTAAGCACGTTTGTATTAATATTTAACCTGTACGTTTACTATTCTGTTATTTTATACGATGTAAATAATTGTGCGTGATTTGCAAATCTTAGTGTAACTATAACTTTCTTCGTATTAGTATTTATATGTACTAGCGGGTAGTGCAGTGCGAGAATGGAATCCAGTGCCGGGTTATAATTATAACCAGCTCTTAATATACATAACTTGCACTACAATAATACTCGATCATTGGCGTGGCATAGCGACGGATAAATCAAGTTCTTATGTGCATGCAATATTTATCTAGATATGTCCTTGTATAAAAAGTCTAAACGCCAAGTGAAAAATAACAGCTGCACTTGCCCCGAGTGCACTAGTGTCTTCCATACAGGCTGTATGTCCGCCTATGCAAACCAGAAGAAAAGTGATTGTTGCGCTGGCTCCTATCTTAGCGCTTTAAAAAAAGACGATCGAGAAAAGACACACAAAACAGGTATCTAACCGCTCGTTCATCTGCTTTCGATATGTCACGTGGATTGCCTTGGAGCAAGTTATAATTATACATGGTAAATGCTGCCACGGGCCCCAATAATTTTTTACCAAATACATCGACTGCACACGTAAATTCCTGTGATTTTAATGTGCCTTTGAGACTGCAGGGTGATCAGAGCCTTACCGTATTGCCAGGGGTACTAGACGGTTCGCAGTGCGTGCTTGGATACAACGATAAGTCTGATCTAAATATATCTGGGGCTTAAATTTGAATGGCAGCCAGATGAGCACTCTCTTGTTAAATTCTCAAGAACCTTATACTTTTCAGTCAAGGGTGATGTCGGTTCTTCTATGTGGTTATGTGGCTGAGGTGCCCATGGGTTTGCAGGATAACGTCACGCGATATACTCAGGGCCTGTCTCACAGTGGGCCAGATCGCTAAAAAGACGATCAAAACCCGCCTTCAGCTCAATTTTGCTCCAAAAAATTATTTTTTGGTACGGTTTTATTCGTTTTTGTCTCTGCTATAAGAATCCGAGTCTCTAGCATGTGTAAAATATTACCTGTATTGTGTAGGTGGTGATTAAGTCGTCACATTGGCCATACCTACTCTTTCATGTCTAATTTTGTTGAATAGTTGAATTAGAAAAAAAAAGACAACAGTGTTTTCTGCTGTTTTTTAGGGCGCTTAATACGAATCCGTCGTTTATCATGCAAAAAAATATTTGTTTAAACAAATTGTTAAAACAAATATTGAGTTCAAATTTTTTAAAACCAAGCGACACATGTTTTCTATAGTTTTTAAGATTGCTTACTACGAATCTGACTCTTCAAATGCCGAAAACTATTGTTTAAACAAACTGTTTCAACAAATATTTGGTAGAAATCTTAAAAAAACAAGCGACACATCTTTTGTAGAGTTTATAAGACCGCTCATTATGAATCTGATCGTTAAAAAGCGAAAAAAACAATTGTTCAAATGGATTGTTTACACAAATATTGGGTAAAGATTTTTAAAAAACAAGCGTCACATCTTTTCTATAGTTTTCAGGACTGCTGGATACAAATCTACAATCAGCTGTGCAAGAAACAATTGTTTAAATAATTAATATAAATAATTATTGTGTTTGACATTTCAAGAACCGGGAAACACAGGCTTTCTACATTCATCGATGCGGTTTATTACGAATTTGACAATCATCATGCGAAACAATATTTGTCACAGTGGATCTGATCCGAGCAAAGCGATCGGATCCTCGCATTCACGCAAAAGTTAAATATATTTTAATGCTTTTATTTAAGTATTCGAGTTTATGGAATAAAAAGAATACTTTAAAATATAATACTATTGCCCCACATATCCGAAAAATAAAAAAATTCCTAAGAACTCGACCCAAACAATAAAGTAAGCGTAAATACAGTGATTTTTTGCTTTCCAAATAGCCATACTAGTCCGATATTAAGATAAAAATATTGCAAAATTTTAATTATATTGATCAAAAATCAGGAGTAATAACACATGTGCAGCATTACAGAAATGTATTATTAGATAAATATTTAATTGCAAAAGAGGATGGCTATGCAGAGATTTAGTTGATTGTATATTTGTTAAAAATTATTTTGGAAAACAATAAAAAAAATTTAATGGTTGTACGTTGATAAACACAATATTTGTAACGCAATTGCTCATGATAAGTTTAATTTTAAGTTTATCAATTATATTTACATTTTGTTTGCCATATCAAGCAAAAACAACAAATTAGTAGTCCCTCAACTTTTGAAAATTGGAAAATTATAATTCTCTTCTGCACAAATTGTTTTTGGCTAATTTGTTTAATTATTCTCAGATGAAAAATCTAAGCAAGTATATTCATCATCTAATCTATCATAAGAATCTGTATTTTCTGGACTGTGACATTTAGTCCTATCATTCACTAAGTCTGGATCAGAATTATTTTCCTTATTTATATCTACTTTAATCAATTGTTTCATGTCCTCTGTGAGAGGTTTTATTTTTTTTTATCCAGTTTCTGCTTGAACTAATTTTTATATCGGAATTCAGCATTAATCTGCAGAATATACCCTTGTTAACGTCGATTCTAAAAATACATTTTAATTAATGGATGAGGATAAAAAAACAAAGCAATAGAATAATTATTTTAACATACATTCATTGAAAATTTTCGTGTGAAATTCTCACGATATCTTTTCACCATTTTGTGGTTTGATTCCAAAGCTTTTTCCGAAAAGAAACTTATCGGCAGTGTAAAATTCTCTACGAATTGATGGCCATGAATCAATAGGACATGGACCGATGTCGGCATATAGTAAAAAGAGTACGTTTGTACGTATAGTTTTGCCGTGTCATGACAGTACTTTTTGAATTTCTGAACATCTATACAAAGACCTGCATTCATTACTGCTAGTATAGTTATAAATCTTTTGAGAAGGTCTATATCAAAACCTAAAAAAAATGATGTTTGAGATATGCAATGATTATGTTGGCTCTTCACATTTATATGGTACTACATTTGTGATAACTATTAGTGCTGTCTGTCAATATGTAATGAAAAAGATATATTGTTGAGCGTAAAAAGTATACTTTATGAGTCGAGAAAAAATTATTTTAACAAATTTGCATAATACCATGTACGTATACTTCAATTTTTTTACACAGTACTCGTAAATGACTTAAATATTTTCGGCTTTTCATTTGATTTAGCTTTTGCAAAGCTTTTCTTACTCCTCTTTTAATTTCAGAGAGAGTAATCATGGGAAATTTTTGAAAATCTTTTTTGGTTAAAAAGTTAAATGCAATTGTTTATACTACATGTACGTATTCACACGATTTTGTATAAACAATTGCACGTAACTTTTTAACCAATCAATACTTTTTAAAATTTCACGTGACTACGATATCTGAAATTTAAAAAGGAGTAAAATAAGCTTTGCAAAATTAAAGTTGAATACAAAGCCTAAAATATTAAAGTGTTTTGCGAGTACTATCTAAAAAAATTTAAGTATATGCACATGTTATCATGCAAATTTATTAATATAATTTTTTTTCAACTGACAAAGTATACCTTTTTTACTCTGCAATATCTTTTTATTATGAATTTTTTAATTAACACAACATCGGGCCAACAAATATGTTTGTGCATATATGTATACAAACATTTTAATGATAGTTATACTAAACAAACTAGCTTCAAAGAAACATGTTAGAGCTTTTCTTTCAATAAGCTAAAATTTTTCAAGTACAAAATATATCATCAGTCAGTTGGGCTAATTATTTGTCAAAAACTTTTGAATACCAAATATATCGGAAAAAAATTTGAAGTATTCGACAGAGTTCTCTTTGCCTTTTTATTGTGTGGGCATTAAAAAATTTAAAAAAAAGTGCGCTAGTTGAAACGTGTTATATGGTCGTATGTAATACAACTTATGAATATAATTAAAACCTACTCCAACAATATAATTACCAGTTATTTCTGAAACTTTCTCTACGTTATTAAAGAATGTTCTTGCTATATTTCCATCATTTGTGCTCCCTGCCCCTTGTTTTGGCATATCAACTCGCAAACCTAATTTAGTGTATAGATCTTCTTGACATTTTTTTTTCTTTTCTTCAATTTTTTTTACCATCTCTTAATTTAACCTACCAATTTGGAAAATACAAATTACAACCTAATTAAATTTTGATACATTGTTTGCCGATTATTACATTTCAATAGTAGACTACGAGTGGATGGCCCTACTATCGAAAGTGTGAAGATTGAATCAATGTCGGTAGGTAACCTAATTTACTTGAAGTGTGAATTTTTTTGCACTGTAAAATCCATGATTAGTTATTTTTTGCAATGAAATAAAAAAATCTTTCTTCGCCTCTATTATCGAGCCACAAGACAGTCTGTATATTTATTATCGAGTCTCTATAATCAATCCCGCTTGAGATGAATATTTACTTACTTAAAATATCTGTAAATCAAGATACGCAGATATTTATACAAATTATAAGTTTTCTTTACAGTAATAGATACGTACTTCGATTTATAGCACCAAAAGCAAATCCAAACAAAACTTTATCAAACGAGAAATCGAGGTTAGACATTCTGCTTATTATTGAGAATCGTTTGTCCATATATTAGATGCACGATTCAGATAATACATTCATTATCAACTTTTTTGTCATTAAACAAAAAGGAAAAGAAAAATTTAAAACAAAAGTTGTTACCGCGTAGGACAAAGGTATCACGATACTAGTATTACATTTACGCGGTGCATGTAATCAAGGCAGTGGATTTTCTATACAACAGTGAAATATACATTTCCCTAAGCTTTCGGTTAAGAGAACGCACAAACGCTGCAGTTTTATGATGCAAGCTCACTTTTCCGTATTTAACTCATCAAAGTGTACAGTCACTTCAACTTTTGAGAGTTTGGTAGGCTATATTATTGAATAAATTCATAGAAAAAAGTAGTTTATGCGTATACATTAACGGGATGAAAAACATATTTCAAACTTAAATATAGGGCCATCAGTCTCTGTCGGTAACTATACAATTTTTTATTATTTATTTAAAAACGAATGCAAAATCAGCAAAACCAAAGATTATGTGCCCAAGACACCATCATAATTTATTAATACACAAAGATTTAAGTTGTTCTCGTATCAACTTTAAACTTTGTGTATTATTAAATTATGATTGTATCTGGGGGATATAATCTTGGGTTTTGGGGTTTTTCCTCTGTTTTTAAATACACAATAAAAAAAAATCTTACCGGCAGAGGTTGATGGCGCTAAATTTAAGTTTGCAATCTGATTTTCCATCCCATTAACCTATAATTATTTTTGTTATTTTTGTACTTGCAGCTTAGGCCCTTGATAATAGGGCCAGTCTCGGTAATAGCGTCATCTATCTTATAAAGAATAACATTTACAGTAAAAATAGTTTAAAGTTCTCTATATTTCCGTACTTTTCCAATTTTGGTGTCTGATTTGTATGTTACATGTAACACTAATTCCATTAGTCGAATGTACATGTGCAAAATTGAACAATTGTGTTTCAACGAATTCTTATTGATATCTATTTCAATCATGTTTGTTATATCATTCATTTAAGAGATTGTAGCTTTACAGACATATCACTTCATACTGGATGTATCACTTAATGCGGCACAAATCTGCAATTCAGTTATAATTACTCATCAATAACACACAAGTTTTTTTTTATACTTGTAATCACTTTTCGCATGCGTATACATTATAAAACTTTGACTAAATATTCATTTAAATAATAGTACAAAAGCATTTGAAACATATTACTACGACTAGTACTTTGGCAGTCTGAATGTCGTACGTAACCTTAAACATCTACAATGAAAGAAAGAATCTCAGAAAATTCTAAATTTTGAAGGACAAAATGTTGATTAGCATATTCCAAAAAAAATCTCATAAAACTCTGTGTTTTGTACTTTTATCAAAATAGCCAGAAAACAAGAGTTTGTTTATTGTTTTTATTGTTTTGCAGTTTCTTGCTAAATCAAATCTATTTTAGAATTTTTATTCAGAAAAGTAACTTTGCGACGTGGCATTTCATTATCGATTATCAAAATAAATACACAATTACTAAGATTACCTCTGGGACAACTTTCTTTTGTTGCATGCATTTTACCAATCAAAATGGACAATCATAGTGCATTCTTTAGACCGAGGCACATGCCTTTTTTTAACTATGTCATTGTCAGATACAGTTTCTTAAATAATTTAGAAGTTACTTAGTTTTATACGCATGTTACAGAAGCCCAAAATTATAATAACAAGCCTTACTTTGCCGTCCAGCATAATGAGATGTATATCAAATGTTATATTGGTCTCTTTCCAGTGAAAGTCTTTCAATCGAGAAATAGCTTCGTTTAAGAGTCGCTCTTCTTTCCTGCATTTATCAGCAGATTCTTTGGCAAACTCGATTTTGATAGGTCTACAGTAACGGACCGAAGACGACCCCTCATTTCTCCAAAAAACTTCTTTAGAATTCCTATCGATAAGTTGCAACGGTACCAAAGATGTGCATATTGCACTTCAAAGTTGCACTGACTTATCTTGCGTCTTCTGTTCATACGGATTTCTATTCATTCGTTGAATCAAAACCAGCTTTCTATATTAATACCAAACTTCGTTTCGAATTATTATCAAATTTCAAATCCATTGAGCTGCACAAACGCTCGGTCATATGATTCAAAAGATTTTGAAGTGGAACTTCGCATTTTGCATCCGTCACAGATATACCATCAGGCTACGCTTTTTTTTGGCTTCTATAATCTAAAAAATGTGTATAGCATGTTTAAAAATTCTTTTCAAAAACCAATATTGTTGTGGTAATTGGACTAGAAGTATGTATATGAAATAAACTCAAGAGAATCTCGCGATTGGCGCATAAATCTTAAACAGTGTGAAAATCAGTTTGTTATTGAATTACAATACACTTCTGCTGTTTAAAATTTAAAAAAAAAATGATTTTTTGCTTTAAGTAATTAAACTTTTCTTATACTTGCGATTCTTCTTAAAATAGTAGCAAAATAAAAATTTATTGCAACATGTATGCGTATTTGCAGTTAATTCTCGATTTAATTGTTACAAGTCACTTAGGTATAAGTCAACAACCCAAATAACAATCAAATGACTGGAGGCTTCATAGTAATCATTGAACAGTTTAAAAAAGAACGTGATGATAGTTTTTTCCCGAAAGCGTAAACGATCAAGTAATATCGCAATAAATAAGAGAAAAATTAACTTTTTCTTTTGATTATATACTTTAATACCATTTCGATATTTTATCGGAAGACAAGAAAAAAAAGTTTTTCGTTTTAATTTATTTTCCAACAACAAGAAGAAGGTGTGTTAAATAATTTATATATGTAGCATTCAAGGGAAGAGAAAAACCTCGACGAAAATTTACCCCTAAACAATATATGTATAATAAAACTTTGGAAGAATGAATCCCAGATTTGGAGATTAGTATTAAAAAAAAAAATTTATGTGGACAAAATGTAAATGATTAGTGTGACGTTTGTTAATGCATTTATAAGTAAATGCAACAGTAATAGTTGTTTTTTGGTAAAACGAATATTAAAACAAAGAATAATTCTAAAACATGTTAGTTAACTAACACGCAAGTCTTAACTCTTACTTCAATTGAAGTAAATATATACTGCATGCTACACATTATTTAATAATCACACAAAATTGTAATATCAATCTGTGGATGGTCATTCTTTTATAAATTATGATTGTTAATTTGTACGAAAAAATTAAAATATTATCACAGCTATGGAATAAAAAAAAAAATTTGTCTCATTGGGTTAAGAATACTTAACAGAACATATTTCATTCAATGATTTTCTAAATAATATATGAGTTATTAAATTATATCTAAACACTATTTGTTACATATTAATTTCCACAAAAGTGCCTTTTATTTTTGCCTGAGCAAAAAGTGTAACCATGCCTAAATCGTCCTTTTTTGTGTGAAACAAATTTCTAGCATGATTATAAGAGTCATCCGAGTGATATTTGTCGACAGCACGATTGAGCGTACAAACTTGTGAGGACATGCAAATCGATTATCTTCAAAAGTTTACATTTCATTAGCCTCTAATTTGTTTGTTAGCTTTGTTTCACAACCTGACAATCTGATTCAGTCAATTTCTTTGAAGGGAAAAAATTTTCCACTGTAAAAATTGTTACACTTCTTAGGGTGAAAATCAGTCTGTCGACTGTTACTTTTTAATTTGACAAAGTAAGTCCATGGTTAATCAGGATTAAATGTAAATTTTAATACAATACAACTATTGACCACCAATTGGGTCCCAAAAAAAAGTTTTTAGTGTCCTTGTAAGAAAAAAGCAAATTTTAAAACAATGAAACGGGTATTTTTTTGGATATAACTAAAAATATTAAGGTCCTGCACACTTAGACTCCAAGAGAAAGTTGTATGTCTCTAACAAATACAAATTTTCGTAACTTTAATTATTATTTTGACAAACTCCGTCATGTCTTAAAAGTGAAAGGAATGGTTGAAAAATAAAAAAATTTCACTTTTCTGGCTATAACATCAACAGCATGCATTTTATCCCTATGACTGGTTGAGAAAATTTGTAGATCTCATCAAAATGAATACATTTTTCTCTCAGGTGCAGTCTGAATGACTTAGAGGCAAAAACAATTGTAAACAGCAAAACCAAAAGTTTTTTGCCCATCTTGGTACAAACATGACATTTAAAACTAAATGTTGGAATTAAAAAGTTGTAGATCTTTAAAAGATATACTTCGAACATAATTCATGATCACTGTGGCACAACGTAATTGTTGAAATTCGTGTGAAAGTAACATTTTTTGCTCTGAATATAAATTCAGTCGTGCATAGCATGTAAAAGCTTTGCCTATTACGTAAATTTATCCGCATGTTATATCTTTAATTAATATTGCCTTTCTATATACATAATTAAGGTACAAAACATAATATGAAAATCGATGAAGTTTTAATACCTCATTATATGATGGATATATATCATGGCCATGATCAATAGCAACTTTTCTAATTAGTAAATATGAATGCTTTGTCAGGTTCGCCTCTATTATCACGGATAAAGCTTCCTCAGGGGTTAATTTTCTAGCTTCATTTGCCTCCAATGAACTTTCGGAGATTTCTGTCTCAGGTGTGGTAAGAATGCCTCTCATGAGTTTAACTCCTTCTTCGTTGCCATCTGCTTTCAGCTGTTTGAAGGCTAATGCATAGATATCATTTTTGTCCATCAAACTATTTAATGTTCTTTGTCGTCTTCGTTTTGTCACTGGTGAAGCTTTCTTGTATGGAATAACGGGTCTTCCACCTTTGTTCTCTACGATCAATTAGTACAGCAAATATACGCAAGTATAAGTTATGTGTACAATGTAACTTTATTTTCAAAAAAAAAATATTCGTGTTTAGACTAAACTAATATTAATAGTAGCTATAATTTTGTGGGTATTTATTTATTGAACAGTTGGTACTTTTTGCTAAGCCAGGACTTCAATTTAAGCTACTCACAAGCGCTTTACAATGCCGTTTGATTTTATAGTCAAAGTGTATTCTGGACCAAACGGGAACGCAAAACTTTAATTGTACGAGGTGAAGTGAATATCAGAAAGTATCTGTATGATAATATCTCGATTCTGGATGCAGATATGACGATTGTTTTGTCATTAATTGAAGCTGTAGTTAAATCGGATACGTCCAATCAAAGAAAAGCTGCAAGGATTTTGAGTCAACGTTCAAAAATAACGGAAAATATAATTTATTGTAAGAAATTCTTGTCTTAGTCGCTTTTTCACCTCAACTTAAAACATCTATAGTTTTGCTTCCTGTCATCATTTCGAATTCTGTCAGTGCTTAAATTAAAGCTCAGCTTTTGTACTTTTCATATTGTCAAAGAAGAAACTCGATTACTTAAATAAAGTTAGAAATTGTCGAAATATGCACAAAACAACGGCACTCTGACATGCAGCGTAATTCGTACTATTACAGTTTTGCATCCCCGTTCGACCCAGTTTACAGTTTAACAATTCACTCACAAAATTAAAATTTTTTCGAAATCCGCGAAAGATTTTACGCTACAAACTGCATTTTTGTAACTTTTTAATTTCATTTTTACGGCTAAGAAGTAGGAACGAAAAAATTAAAAATTTAAAGTTAATCTATTTCCTAAGCTTGGCACACGTCATTGCACCAATAAAAATAAGAAAAGAATAGGAGAATCATCTCTTTTTGATGTCTCTTATAAGAGAACAAAGTAGAAAAAAGATCTGGAGTAGTCAGACCTTAAAGTGTCCCGGCTGACCGTGAAATGTCCCATATACATATGTACGTGCACACGGAAACCTATTTCATTAGAAACTTAAAAATTACGATGCTTAAAGATAGTATTTTCGAAATTATAAATTAAGTCACTCGATTATTCTGATAATAAACATTTTAAGAAAATTTACTTGAGATGCCTTACACACTCCAATAGTCTACCGTGAAAAATAGTTTCTTAAATAAAAAAACGTCTGATGCTCAAATAATTACTTGACAATTGTAATTAGCGCATTATGTATTAGTGTACATTGAGGTATCCATCATTTACCAAATTCAAGTATTGATCATCGATCCTCTGAAATCACTTTGTTGTATCCCTCAATAAAAAATTTATACCCAAAAAATCAAAATATTTTCGAGTTAACACGTGCCACTACATACGGTTTGATTTCCCATTTAATTAGCATGTGATTTCAAAGCTTTAACTGTGTTTAATTGTACTGACTACTTTAAGTACTTTTTCTAGGTTTTTCAAACGTTATCATCGAGTTACATATAACTTGGACTTTATGAATCCATTTATACCACCTCTGAATAAGAAATATGAAATAGTACATTACGCAACTAGGGAGGTAAATGTGCTATACCTGCCCGCGTGGTGATTATTAATACGTGGGCAGTCATATCACATCTACTTCCCGAGTTGTGTATACTTTTTTTCCTCATACTCTCGCGGTTAGTTCGTCACCGAAATTATTTTTTGATCTCTGTACTGTATGCGGCTGCCACGCTCCTGTGACAGTCGTTCATTTACATACAAAGTTAAGCTACTTACATGTTCATTTGCATCTGGCTTTGTATGTTATAATTTAATGAACTAGTTGTCATAATTATTTAATTACTTATATAGATTTGTGTATATGCACAGCAGAGCGTACATACACGAAAAATGTACATATGATATATAGGTACCTTAACCTTACTGGCCCACTACTGAGTACATGCAGTGCGTACATCACGATACACATTGAACCTGCACATTTTAAAAAACTACTTGAGCACCTACGGAATGATTTTTGATGATTTACGTATATAAAAATACTATCGTATACTTTCTGCGCATTTACACAATCTGCCTATAGTGACTATGGTTATGTTTTTATAAGAAACAGAATGTTTATAAGTGAGTTTCTAGTGTCCGTCAGCTAACGGCTAGCCTGATGTATCGGCTGCTGTCACGACTGCTGTTGTCACCTGGTCGCCAGCACGTTTTTTTTTACACTCATAATATATCTATATTTATATACGCATTAGCCGACTGCGCATCTCAGTCGGGAGGTAACACGGGAGGTAATTGGGCACTTACCAAGCCCAAAACAGGGCAGTAACGTGAACTTACCGCGGGGGTAGGAGGAAAATATTTGATTTTCTAATTTTTTGTTGTTGTATGAAGGCTTTGAAGGCCGAAATCGAATTATTTTACTTGCTCATTGCAAGCCGAGAAAAATTGGTTTTTGAAGTCAAAGTAATATGAAATGAAATATTGTGATTTAACAATCCAGAAAAAATACCTAAAGTGTTGGCACAACAATTTTCGGATTTGTTGGGTATGGATTTTAATTTTGGAATACAACTAACAGTTTTTAGAGGGTATATGGTGAAAAAGTTGAATTTCGTAAATAACGTACACCCTAATGTTCATACATGTAACAATCGCGATTCTATTAGAAGTATTAATCTCTTACCTGCAAGTCCTGCAACCTTAGGCCTTCTCGCATTTGCACTGAAATCTATGCACAGATCACTACTTAGCCAGCTAGAATATTTTTTTTCAAAATGGTCGATATTGCCTCGTTGATTTTTTGCCAAAAGCTTCTTCCTTCTTATAAAGTTATTGAAAAAAGTATTTGTTAATTTTTCGTTAATACACGATCTAACTTTGTTAGTATTGTCAAATCATGTGAAATAATAATACATCTTGCTTTTTGTTTATCACTTTCAACTGTATAATATTGTTTAATAACATCAAAAATATCTCGATAACTAATTTTAATAGAATTGATAGTGCCTACTTATACCTCGCAAACTAATAACAGAGACACACGGAGACACGATCACTTCGAACGCTTCAAAGCGAGTGATAAGACTGTGTTGCTCGTAGTGAAAAAAACAAGTCGAAACCCTGCACGTACTATTGCAAATTCTCACATATGTACACCTAAGTGTAAACAAACTCAGCGCTTGTTCTCGGAAGCCATGGAGTTCCCGCAGCCGTTAGGTACCTCGAAAACAGCCAAATTTTCTCTTATATGTACACCCCACCCATCCTTAATCCGAGGCCGCTCAGCCAAAACAGTGTCAAAACAGATATTGGTAGCAGTTTCTGTACTCAATATTGAAAATGAACGTTGTCAATAAGAACCCAAATTTTTTTGATTAGGTGACTTATTTTCAGTAAAAAAATTTTTTTTGTTTTTTTATGTTCAAAACATTCCTCAAATATCGAAAAATGTGGTTTTTGAGATTTTGTGCTATAAGTTAAACAAATGATACGTACCATACGTAAAACCAACAGACAAAGCTTGGCAAAATATCATTGGCCAGGCTTGGCATAACTTGGAACATCGTCAACCTTTGCTCAAACTGTGCCAAGCTTGAGTATTTTTACGCGGGCAAAATATGTGACAAATGTTAAGTGATTTTTTTTACCTGAAATCTCTTGTGTTATAATTTTGTACAACAGTACGTGAAAATTTTTTTAGTATACTTATCAAAATATCCTTAGATTCTTAAGTTGATATATAATACTGTATTTGGTCGTCCCCATTATAACATAAGTTAAAATTTGAGTCATGTAACAGTTTGATTTCAAAAACAAGAGTGGTAATGATTTTCAGTGATATTTTACTTCAAAAATAAAAAATGTAATTTACAATATACATTGGACTTTACGAAATCGTGTATAAATAGTGATGAACGATATAAATCGTATGTAAATAATCTACCGTAGAAGATTAACGGATAGTTAAATAAATTCACAGACTGAATGATTGTTGTAAAAAATATTACGGTATCTTATCTATATTCTATTGTAAAAATATTCTTGTACGTGAGCAATTCATGTCAAGTAGGTCAATTTAAAAATTACAGTTTAAAAATAGAATACAAGTAAGAAATCATGTAATTCTCTGTACTCTAAGTTGGTCATACTAAAGTTTACAGCTGTGTTGTACTTGATAGAAAGCGATATATTATAATTGTTCAACAACTATAATTGTTTCAACAATCTTGAATCATACGTGAATGAGTTTAATGCTTGATGAAGCACGTAATTTTGTTAAATAAATGTAACGGTTATGTAAGGTATCCACTGATATACATAATATCATGCACATTACTAATGTAGGTAAAAGCATATTTGCTTCTCTAAACAGTAACGGTCGAAACACATTTTCAAAACTAATTGAAATAATTTTTCTCTACGCATATATATATATATATATATATATATATATATATATATATTAAACCAAATACATTAGAAAATCCTTAGAAACATAAATTAAAAGTTATGAAATTCACATACAATAAGAAACAAAAATTTTGATATTCCACATCGTATTCATGAATTGTTTTGCAAAATTTTTAATGCACAAAAAACATAATAATCTTAATTATAAGAAACGCAATATTCATCCCCTAATAGAAATATACACGAATAAATGCAATACTATTTGTTACAGTATAATTAATGTGACGTATTCAGCGTACAAATTTTTTAAAATTGTTTTACTTTTTTGCAAAACAACAGTACTCTTTAAAAATATAAATTTTAAAATTTTACTCCATGTAACTGTTAATTCTAGTTTTATTCAATCTTTTCATGGCTGTAATTGTAATGGAATGATTGCAGTAATCAAAACGATAAGAGTTAGAAATAATTAAAATTTGGTGCTCCATTAGCAAATTACAGAAAATATTTGATATAATGTGAAAAATGATGTATTGCAAGATTACGAATAAAATATAACTGTCCTCATAATTTTTCATCAATTAAAAATAGTAAAGCAATTATTTAAAGGATAATAGAGAAGAAGTCGTTAAAGTATTGCTCTTCAATAGTTCTTCTTATTTGTTACCAGACTTAAAATTCTTGTAACATTTTTTTAAATTATGTAAGATGTTCTTTTATTGACGATAGTATCTAAGAGGAGGAGGATTATCGTCTTTAATGCATTCGTAGTTGATGTTTACGTAATACGAATTGATTCGCTTCATTGCTGTACTCAACAATATCTCTCTGTCCATGTACGTAATAACATAGATAAAATACGTTAAACATGTTCAGTGCACCGTAGGGCGTATTCCGTAGCAATCCTCTTTTGCAATTAAATATGTATCTAATAATACATTCCTGTAATGCTGCACATGTGTTATTATTCCTGATTTTTGATCAATATAATTAAAATTTTGCGAGATTTTTATATTAATGTCGGACTAGTCTGGCTATTTGGAAAGCAGAAAATCTCTGTATTTACGCTTACTTTATTGTTTGGGTCGAGTTTATAGGAATTTTTTTATTTTTCGGATATGTGGGGCATTAGTATTATTTTGTAAAGTATTCTTTCTATTCCATGAACTCGAATACTTAAATAAAAGCATTAAAATATATTTAACTCTTGCGTGAATGCGAGGATCCGATCGCTTTGCTCGGATCAGACCCACTGTGACAAATATTTTTTCGCATGATGATTGTCAAATTCGTAATAAACAGCATCGATGAATGTAGAAAACCTGTGTTTCCCGCTTTTTGAAATGTCAAATGCAATAATTATTTATATTAATTACTTAAACAATTGTTTTTCTGCACAGCCGATTGTAGATTTGTATCCACACTGGAAAAAAGTTGGTTGCGCGGCGCCACTAAAAACACCTACAGCCGCGCAGCCAAGCCGCAGGGTTGCTAATTATATCTACATAGATTTGATTCAATCGTTTTATACATCTAATTGGCCTTAAGTATATATGTTTGCTTTGCAGCCGTTTTACGCTGCAGTCAGTCTCTAAAGAAGGAATACATAGATG